>CAJUYH010002946.1:0-36038 GCA_910591685.1 Galerucella tenella
TATAACGGCAACATGTCTACGAAAACACATTGCGACTATTGCCCAATCAATATCCATGGATAATAATGATCTAAAACAATTATCAAACCACCTAGGGCATGAAAAAGCCACACTCTTAAATTAATACAGAAAAACGGACGACAAATTACAAATAGCTAAAGACTCAAAACTATGATTACTCCTGATGGAACAAAAGTCTATGGGTGAGTATCGCGGTAAATCAATAGAAGACATCGATCTTGAAATTCCTAGTCTTAATGACACGGAAAAATTAAATAACAAAGATAAATTGACGGAAGACTGCGAAGGAGAAGTTGATAATAAAAGCGTGGAGGTAATTTATCTACAACCTAAATTTTCATAACTAATTCGTTAACGTGAAAATGTGAATATCGAAAGAGAAACTACGTGTGCTCAAAAAGATGCAACTAATCCGGTAAGTTCTTACGGTCTTTCATAGTTATTATCAGTTGTGTGATCATTTTGATGGACTGCGAGTCTGTCAGGGATAGTTTCCCAACTCCTATTCTGACATTCGACTGTTCCTTTTAACGCAAAACATGCCTTGTGATTCGTGAACCACTCTTATTGTTTTAGACCGGTGTGCATTTTTTATTTTTCCTTGTTCTGTCATTAGTTGAAGCAGGCCATCAGTTACTCAGTATTATATTCGCATTACTATGGAGTTCCACATCTCTCACTATATCTTTATTTGAGAGATTCAAATATATTTCTTTTGACACCTTTTAGCAAATTCTGAATTCTGCGGTAGTTATTAAGCATTTGTTCGCAGGAAGAGAAACGATGAATTCTTACACCATTGACAAGTGAAATTTGCACAAATTTTTTTCGAGTTTCACATTAAAAACAAAAAGCCACCAAAGAAGCTGGAGTGCGAGGACTTGAAAAATGCTTATCCAAAAGTATTTGAAAACAAAACCTGGCCACAAATAAAAATTTTTGTGATTAATAATTATAACAAGTGAAAATATATTTTTTTATTTGTTCAAATAGTTTACTTGAAATGGTTGTTCTGTTATTACCTTATTATCTTTGGTTAAGATATTGCTATTAATTTTGTTTTTATCCTATTTTACCAATAAAGTCAAAATCAAACACCAAAATTTTATTAATACTTGGAGCGTGATTAGTCAATCATGTTAAAATAATAATACTTGAGGTTTCTTGTGACTTGATAGGTTAAATCATTGTTATAGTTAAGGATTTGTTATCTCTCATGAGCTTGTTGTCTCACGGAATTTTATATGTTAGCAAATATCTGAAACCGTATACAAAATTTACTGTAGTTAACTACAGTAAATTTTGTTTGTTAGTTAACTAATTGGTAAACGTCTACAATTTCATGTATAGTGGACGTAATATTTTTAATGCAGCTATCTAATCGTATATCCCCTTTAAGTTATATTGGGAATTATGACGGTAACATATCGAATTACAGTCGAACAAAGAGCCAACAACGTTAAGTTGATACACGTTGTATAAAACACTTAAACTTGATTTAATGAATACTGGTGTAATTGAATGATAATAAATACACTGTCTAAACATCAGTTATCTTGAAACCGAGTTTATGTGCTTAAAATAACGCGCCCAAAATGTGTTTCCAATATCATAATTTATGCAAAACTATAAAATAATGGATTGAACATTTCCACATCTCATCTATGTCTGTAACAAACGATGATTATTTCAAATGGATGCAACAATACACATAATTGTCTAAAGATGCTACAAGATGCTTTATTTAAAATGTATATTGACATTATACAACGGAGGTTAAAGAGATATTATCTATTTCATTCCTACAAATACGTTAAAATGAGTATATTGAGGATGTCAAAAAGACGCAACTTTTACTGGATGTCACAACATACATTGGTCGACTATATATATATATATATATATATATAATATTGGTTTTGCTTCAGACAATGTAAATGTGATGGTGGGTAAAAATAATTCATTTTTTACAAGGTTGCAAGCAGACACAGAGGCATTAATTATGTTGCCATGCATTTGCCACTCTGGTGCTTTGGTAGCAAGTAATGCTTGTTCCAAATTACCTCGTACCCCAGAGGAATTTGTAAGAAGCATTGCAAGCTATTTCTCGTGCTCTGCAAAAAGAACTGCAGAACTATCAGAAATGCAAGAGTTTTTTCAGTTGCAACAAAAAAAATGTTGAAACTATCTGCTACGAGATGGCTAAGTATGCAACATGCTGTTAACAGGGTTTTGGAATACTGGGATATGTTGTTTAACTTTTTCCAACTTGCAAAACTCGAAGACAACAGCAAATCTGTTGATTTTATTTTTACCGAGTTTAATAATAAATGCACAAAAGCAATATTATTGTTTCTAAAATACTTTTTAAATCTTTTTAATACTTTTAATGGGTTATTTCAGAGTAAAAAACTATTAATTCACGAATTTTCTATACACTCAAAAAAATTATTTAGAAAAACCATTGCACATTTTATAATTCCGGAGCATTTAAACGATTATAAGATAAACTGTAAAAATCCCAGAAATTTTCTGCCTTTGGAAACCATTGATCTCGGATTAGAATATAAGAATTTTCTACTTGAATTACCGGATGATGTTCAAACTTCAATCAGAAAATCATGCTTAGAATTTATGATAACTGCAGCAACGGATATGCAGATTCGATTCCCCTTGACCGATCCATTTTTTGATGCGTTGGAATTCTTAAACCCCCATATTGCATTGACCCTTACAAAACCTGAAGATCTAACATCACTTAAGATTGTTTGGAGCAAATTTATTTCCATTAATGACATCGATGGGAATGCCATCGACTCTGAGTGGAAAAATATTTCCGTTAACTTTTCAGATGACATCCAAAAAGAAAGTCTATTACAATAATTAAGTGTCGAAGAATTTTGAGAAAAATTAAGAAAATTTAAAATTTTAATGATGAACCCGAATATAGTAATATAGTTAAATTAGCTAGATTATGCATGGCTTTGCCTCATAGCAATGCCGAAACTGAAAGGGTTTTTTCTGTAGTGACAGAAATAAGTTGGGAAGCGGGGCTTTAAATGCCGTTTCAGTTATAAGATTTTCGACTAATAATTGTTGCCAAGTCTTTGAAGTTACAAACGATCATTTAAAGTTAATGTCCTCAAAAAACGTGTATGGAACTGAATAATTTTTTTTTTTCATTTTGCGCCACTGTTTATTAACCTATTTTTTTTCTAATAAAGAACAAAACATATTTTTTAGACTGTTCTTTGCATTATTAGTGTTTCTTACATTTATTTTTTATTGCATTTTTAAATCACACTATGTTATTTTAACACGTTGAGTGCCACCGTGGAAGCGGAAAATTGGGTACATCAGGCCAAATCCAGTTTTCATGTGTAGGTCCTCAAATATGTATTTTATCGCATCAAAATGCAATGAAGAGTTGTAAAAACTAGATGTTGACATTTTATGACATATTTTCAGTATGTATCCACATTGGATACACACGGCCACAATATCTATATTTGAATATTACAGCCGCATGTATCCCACCTGGATACACGAGCTGGCAACAATGTCAAACTAAAATAGAACAGGTGTATGCAATAATTGGAGGGAAATCTTGCAGTGACTTTTCATTAGTTGTGCGAGGTTCATGCACTGTTTCGAACGTGTATACCGAATCTCCTTTCTGGTTGCAAGTTTATTACTGTTCTTGACATTATATTTTGTAACGCATATTTGGAAAAAATATGTCGTACGAAAAGGAACAATCCCGTTTACATGATTTGATTCAGGAATTTTTATCGGACGAAGAGAATTCGCTATTCGGGAATGTTTACACATCAGACGAATATCACCCAGAAAGTGAAAATAGTAGTGATAGTGATAGCAGCTTACTTTCTGCAAGTTTCAGAAAAAGTAAACGCATGAAAATGGAAGAAACCAGATCATCAGGTCAAGGTGAGTTTATGATTCAGTCAAAACTGTATACCCAAAATAATTATTTCGAGATCCAAAACTATTTACCAAACTTTTTTTACAGATATTCACCGGCCCAGTACGAGTTCAATATCGCATTCAGCAGAAAATGAAACTATATCTGCCAGGAAATCTTGCAGCACGATTCATATCACAGAAACCATTGAAGATGTCATTGCTCAGTTCCGACTGGATGAATCTTCTTCAGAGACCGAGGATACCTCACCCCCAATAGGGGACCCTATATGGGCACCAGTGCGAGGCAATAACCTAAAACACTTTCCGTTCACGGAGCCGAATCCCGGAGTAAAAGCAGAAATATATGAACGGCTCTACGATAAAACACCCTATGATTTTTACAAACTTATGGTAACCGATGACATCATAAGCCATATTGTTCTCGAAACATATCGTTATGCAGAACAATGCAAGACACAAAATAATCTACCAAAGTCGAAAATAAAAACGTGGGCCAATACCACATCAGATGAAATAGAGAGATTTTTTGGAATCATTATGTGGATGGGGTTGTTTCAGTTACCAAGTATCGAATCATACTGGAGGACATCATTTTTGTACTCAAATAAGATCAAGTCATTGATGAGCAGAAATAGATTTCAACTATTACTGAAAATGATTCATTTCAACAATAACGAAGATGCAATAGAGGATCGACTTCATAAAATAAATCCGCTTATCCAAAAACTTATACTTAGCTTTCAAGCTGCTATTATTCCTCAAAATGAGCTTTGCATCGATGAAACACTTGTCCCTTTCAGAGGGCGTTTGTCATTCAGACAATATATAAGAAACAAACGTCATAAATTTGGGATAAAGCTATTCAAGTTATGTGTCAATAAAGGATATACCTATAATCTTAGCGTATATTGCGGGACTGGAAAAACTGAAGGCCAACCAGTAGCGACTAGCGTAGTCCTTGCACTTATTACCAATTTGTTAGATAAAGGAAGAACCTTATATACTGACAACTATTACACAAGTGTTTCACTAGCACATACTCTATTAGACCGGAAAACACATTTAGTAGGGACATTACGGTCAAATAGGAAACTCAACCCCAAAGACGTCATCACTAAAAAGATACAGAAGAATGAAGTTGTCTCAGCCGAGAGCGACACAGGCGTGGTAGTACTAAAATGGAGAGATAGAAGAAGAAGAGACGTGTTAGTCATCAGTACAAAACACACTGATGAACTTGTGACAGTGAGGCAAAGGGGTGGAGAAGTACAGAAGCCGAAAATAGTGAGCGACTACAACAAATGTAAATCGTTCATTGATCTCTCTGACCAAATGAAAGCCTATTCATCGTCCCTGAGAAGAGGTCTGAAATGGTACCGAAAATTGGCAGTGGAGCTGCTGATGGGTACAGCTTTGGTGAATGCATATATATTGCATCAAGAGGTTGCAAACGAAAAAATGCCGATAACAAAGTTCAAAGAAAGTATCATATCAGAAATGCTACATTTACCAACGGAGTCACTCGACATTCCAGCCCCAGCAGATGAACCTCCAGCACAACATTATTTAGAAGAGAGTCAGGGTGCTAGCAGAAAAAGAGGAAGGTGTGTACAATGTTATAAGACAAAAACTGAAGAGGTCGGTAGAAAAGCTGCAGCTAATCAAGCCACACAAAGCAAATTCAGATGTGTTGCATGTGAAAAATATTATTGCTTATCGTGTTTTTTCGAAGTACACAAATGTTTTATCAAATGAAATACTAGTTACTACTCAAATTAATCATTATGTTCATTTTGTTTCTCAGATTTATATATTCTTTTCCATAATTTAGTGTTTCTTGTTGTTCAATAAAAAAATATTTCGTATTTCATACCCACTAACTGAAAAAATCGTCTCCTGAAAAAACTAAGAATAAAATATACAGGCCAAATAAGCTTTTGGGTATGCCGGGCCATAGTGCGAAAGCCCCCATAGAGATATACGCAAGGCATGCAGCCAACGTCGATACATGCGGCCGAAATAACAGAAATATTTGTGTATCAGCCGCGGATACATACGACACTCAACGTGTTAAATTATCTTTGAAATTACCACAATTTTTTTTAATCGGGGAATTCTAGGGATATTTCGTTATTATCAGTCTAGGGAATTCTGGGGACAAATTCGGTTTAGGTCTGGGGATTCTCAATTTTCCCATCTGGCAACACTGGTTGTGCCAACGATTTTTACTTGTGTGGATGCTTTGAGCTATAACATTTCTTATGTTGAGTGATTTCGAATTTTTGAGAAAACAAACTTTATATTATTATCAATTGTGCAGTTTTATTGTGTATTGTTGTGCTGTATATTAACATTTCAGTAAATAGTGTGCAAGATGGAATTTGATCACGTGGTTTGTGTAATTTGTAACGAAGACACTGATAAAAAAACTGTACGATTTACAGAGACTACGTTGAATAAAAGTAAATCAATATTGAAAATAAGAAAAGACAATAATTTAAAATGTTATAAAAACTTTCTTGCCGTGATGAAAAACTATCTCACGAGTGAATCACCAACTTCTTCAAATCTACCAGCATCATCATCAGGTTTTTTTAATGAACTTTTATATTCTTTACTAGGCTTTATTCTTTAATTGTAACTATATTTTTGATTTAATTACGTGGTACAAATTTTATCATTATTAAATATATATTAAATGGAAATTATTCATAATAATGGTACTGTAACAATAATTATATTGATGTGCAAATCAAGATTTATTAATTATTATTGACGGAAATAAAAATAATTACGTAAAAATAAAAATTATTATTCATTATTAAATATGAATATCTCAATGGTTTTTTTCATAGAAATGTCATCAACAAACGTAGAAACAGTGACAGGCTACTGTCACTGTTTCCTCCAATAGCAAGTTTGATGAAAGTTCTGAAAGAATTTGGCGAAAATAATGAATTTTATGAAAAAGTTAGCACATATTCAAGCCCATTGATTTTTATCATAATAGCTGTCGAACAATTGCCATATATACTTTACAAGAACAAGCGAAGACAAAATCACCACCGAAGAAGACTTGGAAATATTTTCACAAACTGGCTTTTGATGAAATGCAAATTTTTATCAGAGAGGAAATAATAAATAAAGAAGGACATTTTCATTCACATACTTATGTAAATATCACTTTGAATTATTACAAGAAATACTCGAGGAAAATGATGAAGATGTTAATGTTAGTATCCAGCGGTTTGAAGCTAAATTGTTACAGAATTACGATGAAATTACAATTATCAAGGACAGAAGAAAATTTGTAACATTAAAGGATTCTGTTGTTGATGCAAAATTATGTGAACTGTTGGAAGATGCGGAGATATTGCAAAGAGCAGCATCAATTTCACGAAAAACTATTTTAAAAATGACAAAGAAAGGATTACCAGAAAACATAACAACTGCTGATTTGTTAAATGGCGAATGTGAAATACCTAAGCAATTACTTGATTTTTATTGTTTTCTTCTGGGTGGTTATAAACGACGTCGGAGAATTAGTGAAGGTTGTATAAGGAAAACTAATTCATTGGCAGAAGATTTGATTTATAATGTCACTAATGGGTCTGTCAAAACCAAAAAACACATCACTCTGGGCATGACATTGAAGAGTTTGACGAGCAGCAGAAATATCGTAGAAATTATAAATAAATATGGCCATTGTTGTAGTTATCATGTTATTGAAGAATTGGAAACTGCAGCAACAACTACGTTATTGAATCGTTCTAAAATTTGTCCAAATGAAATTTGTAAAGGACAAGAGTAGCTAGGAGTAGCCAGGAGTAGCCTTCGACAACTTCGATTGTTATGTTGATACTGCTACTGGTAAAGATACCCTACATGATACGGTAGGCATAATCTATCAAACAGTTCTAGAAAATGAGGAATCAACAGAGGGAGCTTCTGAGCAACTCCAAAATCCTTCTGAGCATGGTGAGTGCACAGGCGAGCTATCCGTTTCATGTGTTCATGCAGGTCAAAAAAGAAGAAGGGCTCTTGATGCTATAATCCCAGAGTTAGTCCCATATTTAAAAAAAAAACAAGATGAATGATGAATTATTGTCTTTATCTGACAATTTAAGAAATGAAGCAACACCAGCTTCACTAGAAATAATTTATCAGCAAAAGTTTCTGTGGATGCTTTGCCATGCTCTAAAAATTAAAAAAACATCGATGTGGGTTGGGTTCCATCATAATTTAAACAAATATTGTCATAATAACAAAGAAAAAATTTGTTATCTCACACCAATAAACTAATCACCGACAAATATACCAGTTGTAATAGAAACTATGAAACAAAGTCAAAGTATTGCTGCAGAAATTGGACAATATTGCATTAATTAACATCAGTGGCGTAGCGTGGGTGGAGCGGAGGGGGCGGCAGTCCGCGGGGGCGGCAAAATGTCGCCGGTGAAGCGGATTGAGATCTGATCTATGATTAATTAATTATATGTGTCAGACACACTATAATGATCCATTTTAATAAAAAATTTGGCGCACTAACTATTTTTTAATATTTATTTGAAAGAAAAACTGCGAGCCGAGTGTTGATGCTTCTCTTTCGCACTCATTGAATTTAGTACTACGCATTGTACTGAACTTTGTTTGTTTTAGTGCATCGTGAACTACCGTTACGCAATCACGCATTATTCGTATGTCTGTTTCGCGAGAGTTTCGGATACGGAACGAAAATCATTTTGATTGTGCTTCGATCTTTTGAATACTGTTGAATCTTCTTAAACTAAACATTTAGAACTTTACCCAATCTTTGAACTAGTTTTTGAAAATGAAAAGAGTCAAAGAAAGTGGTGCGGAATTCCGCAAAAAAAAGGCTAAGAAAGAAGCAGACGCGAAGAAGTCTCAAGGTGCATTACTTAAATATTTAAGTTTCAGTTCTGGTTCGAAAGCCACGTTAACGTTAACGTCTTCGGTGGCATCCTGCAGCAGCGGAAGTGATTCCAGTGTAAGTAGGTACAGTGTAAACTCCATGTAATATTTGGGGATGTTTTGTATATGTCTAGGAATATGTTTTTTTTTTGTTTTGGAATAACTTGATTATTTATGGTACCTGTCATACAAATAATTTTTTTTCATTTAGCTCAAAAATGGCGCCAACGATTTTTTTCAAATTTCTCGTCATTTTATCTTTTAATAACATCTATAACATGGCATACTCAGTCAGTTTTTACGGGAAAACTCTAAAAAAGGTAGCTGCCATACAAAATAAATTTTGTTTGTAAATTTTCCTATAACCCCGGCAAACCGCGCCGTCACCAAAACCACTTTTGTTTTGTGATAGATAAAATACTTATTTGAAATTCGAATGTGTATATTCATGGGAATACATAACGTATTTTATAGGCACAAAAAGAAGACGTGCTTGCCGTCGCAGTTGGGAGTAGTTCTGGTCCCACCACAAAGCAGGGTCAAGACGAAGTCGACTCACCAGAAGTACCTCAGGCATCTAGTCATAAGCCTGCAGAAAAAGTGGATATTGCCAAGGAAGACATAATTGAAATCGTGCCTTCTGCTCCTGCCGAAGTCAAAGATGTGAATCTCGACGATGTAGGTTGCTGGCCTTCTCTTATGACGGACGAAGTCAGAACGCTTCTAGTGTGTCGCGGATCTGACTCAGTACAGAACATCGATTCCAAATTTGCCGATGTTGTTCGCTCAGGGACTTCAACGAAAGGCGGTACCCGAAAACTAACCAAAAAGTGGTTCTACAAACCATTATCTAACGGCGAAAAGGTTCTCCGAACATGGATGGTGTACTCGCCTTTGAAACAATCCTTGTATTGTTTTTCTTGCTTTTTCCGGCTCGAACTTCGCATCTGAAGAAGGATGCAACAAATGGTGGAAGCTAAATCCAAGAATCGGAGACCATGAAAATAGCCTGAGCCATGAGCAGAGCTTCTTGAAATGGAAGGAGTTGGAAGTTCGCCTGAACTGTGAAGCAACCATCGATCAGAAACAACAAGAAGTATTCGAAAGTGAGGAGAAGAAGTGGAGGGATATACTTTACAGGTTGCTGAATATTATCCAATTAATAGACAAACAGAATCTGGCCTTCAGAGGACATCGAGAAGACATTCGAGGAGATGATAGTGGCAATCGCGGGAATTTTCTGGAGTTAGTGCACCTCCTAGCTAAATACGACCCTCTGCTAATGGAACACCTGACAAAGATAAAGCTGGGAGTAAGAGTCTCAGTTTCGTATCTATCTCCAGAAACCCAGAATGAATTTATAAATTTACTGGGACAGCAAGTTCGATCCAAATTCATCCGTCGTATTCAAGAAGCTAAATATTATTGCGTGATCATCGACAGTACACCAGACATCTCCCACAATGACCAAATGAGCCAAGTTCTGCGATACGTACATATCGAAGGAGAAAAAGTCGCCATGGTAGAATCTTTCATTGACTTCTTCGAACCAAAAGGAAAAAATGCAGATGATCTCAGCAACGATATAATTGCAAAGATAACATCAGACGGACTGGACATACAGAATCTGACAGGACAGGCTTATGACAATGCTGCCACAATGTCAGGGATCCACAATGGAGTTCAAGCCCGGATTAAAGTACTGAATCCGAAAGCTACATTCGTTGCATGCACAAGCCACTCACTAAACTTGGCTGGGGTACACGCTGCTTCTGAATCAGTGGATTCCGTGACGTTTTTTGGAACTCTGGAGAAGTTATTTGCCTTCTTTTCTGCATCAACTGTTCGATGGAACGCTTTGGTTTCCGTCACAGGTCAAGCAGTGAAACAAGTCACTGAAACTCGCTGGAGCGCTAGACATGTAGCTGTCAAGATGCTTCAAAATAAGTTTGAGGTAGTTCTTGAGGTTCTGGAACAATTAACAGATTCATCTCAAACTTCCGAAACAAGATCGGGAGCCAGTCTTCTCCTGGCAGCCATGCAGTCATTTAACTTCCTAACTTTTCTTGGCTTTTGGGCTGCAGTGCTACCTGAAGTAGATGACTTACAGATTTACCTGCAGCAACGAGGACTAGGTGTGGATAAGTGTGCTCAGAAACTCTGCGCTTTGAAAACCCTCTCAGTGGAAAGTAGAGACCGTTTCGTGCAAGAAGCAATTGACTTTGCTAAGACTCTCTGCGAAAAACTCGGAATAGAACTCAAAACGAGAAGAATTCGTAGGAAAAACGCATGCATGGCGATGAATCTTCTGAAGATGAAGCTTTGTCTCACGAGCAGGAAATCCGTCGAGAGGTGTTCGCATCATTAGATAAGATCATTCAAGAAATGACTACTCGATTCCAGCAATTTCAAGAAATATTGGACAAGTTCGGATTTTTGATGCCAGTGAAACTTTTGGACAGCAAGTTCGAGTGTGATCTTTCTCATGTATTAGAAGACATCGACAAGGACGAGTTTCAGATAGAGCGGAAGCGTCTTCCTGTTCTTAATCAGAGGAAGATATAAGTGGTAGAGGACCACTGGAGCTCCTCCAGTTCATCCAAAAACTAAATCTTGGAATTTCGGTTCCAAATATAGTCATCTTGATTCGCATATATTTGACTTTGGCGATTAGTGTTGCAAGTTGTGAGAAAAGTTTTTCGAAGTTGGTGCTAATAAAAAATTACCTCAGATCTACTATGAGCTCCGCTAGAATATCAAACTTGGCTATATTTTGACAAAGTTATTTCTGACTTCGCTGCTCGTAAGGCCCTAGAATCCGCTTGTAAAACCGCTCATCCTATTTTACCTTCAATAAAAAGTACCTCATTGCCTTTGAAATTTAATTTTAATTAAGCACCTATAGAATGGGGGCGGCAAAAGGGGTACCTGCCCCAGGCGCCAAGATGGCACGCTACGCCACTGTGTAACATATGATCTAGCTATAGCAAAAATTACTATGCAGGTACAGTCCACAGAAAAACCAGTTTATGATAATTTATTTATCCATTTAGGACCGTTCCACATCATGTTAGCATTGTTTAGAGCAATTGGAAAATTTATTGACGACAGTGGAATAATGAATGTAGCTGTTGAAAGTGAAATTATCGCAAATGGAAACATTTTAATCGATGTAAGCGGCTGGAAATATTATGTTTTCAATCTTTCATAGAAAAAGAAGATATAAGTATTGATGAAGATGTTCACAATAATCTCTTTCCATCTATCGATGGTAATGAACCGTTTGTGAACGTCCTAGAAAATGAAGCAATATCAACATTGATGACTGGATACCAATATCACAAAGAACAATGTAGAATAGGAACTTTTGGTAAAACGCCTCAATTTTATATTATTTATATGGATCTTGTTCATCACTATCAGTTACTGAGTCGAAGCATGAGGACTGGAAACTTTTCTTTGTACAAATACTCGTATATTTTGTCAAAAATAGCAAATATATTTTTAATGACAAATCAGCCTAATTATTCACGATGGATGATAAAATACCATGATAATTTGTTAAAAGTTGGTCTTACACATCCATCAATTGAAAAATTTATGAAATGAAAGATGGATACCTTGGAATCAAGCGTACTGATAAATCTTTCTCTAGACAGCCAACAGATCTAGTACTTGAACAAACTATTAATGCCGACGCGGAAAAAAAGATTAACTGGTGTAATCCAGTTCACACATTCTATTTCCGCTCGTCAGCGATGGGCTAGAAGTCACGACATAAGAACAACAGTCATATCTCACACTCTGGATATTACTGGTTTACGAAGAAAAAATGATGTATCAACAGACCTGGAAGGACATGCAATGAAAAGAGATTCAGCACAGTTGTGGAAGTTCATAAATACCTTTGAGAAATTTCTAAATCCATTTATGTTGAATCTAAACAAATATTGTCTGTATAACATCGGTAATGGTACAGTAGCTTCGATCGCAGTACAGGATTACTTATTGAATTTTATAGAATCAGGAGAAAGATTGAAAGAGAATTTTATAACTGAAGGTTCACAGAATGGAAAAAGATTGCACAAGTGAAAATTATGAATTTTGCCTCTGAAAAAAAAAGAAAAAAATCAAAGTCGGTTATAAGGTTCATGAAATCCGTGTGCAACGTGATTTCTTTGGTCGCCTGTTAGCTCTGTCAATACAACATAACATCGATTTGGAAAAGACGTTATCATACCCCATTACAACTGTTCCATTGTCATTGTGTCATGAAGATGGTACAATACATAAAACTCAGAAATCAGCAATGGTTGAAATTTTTAAGGCAAACATCAACAGTGAAGAGGTACCAAGACGTTTTTATGTTGTCATTTTTGATGGATTCTTCTTACTGCATACATTCAAAAATATCCCTAAAACATTTGGTGGTATTTCCAAAAAAATTATCTCGCCACTTACCGCTACACATGCCTCACGAGTAGATATCATTTTCGACCAATACTTTCCGCCGTCAATTAAAGATTATGAACGAGCCAAACGACAAGTACGACAAGTACGAAAAATTATTTCATTACCGGACCAGAACAAATTCGACCAGTTGATTTTATGAAAGAACTTCGTAACATACAATTTAAAGAAGCTTTCGTAGATTTTTTAATTACACATTGGAGCACAAATGAAATGATAGAGTTTTATCGGGAATATCATAGTGAACTTAAATTACAAACAATGCCATACTTATAGTGTCCACAATAACTCTGTGATTGTCGATATAAATGATGATTTATCGTGCCAACATCATGAAGAGGCTGATACGAAAATAATATACCATACATGCCAAATGGATGAAGATGTATCCGACGTATTAATAAAAACATGTGACACAGACATTTTAATATTACTGCTCGGAAACATGGACCATCTCCACAATAATAGGTGTGTTCTTTTTGACTGAGATCTCAGTTAATCTCAGCTCACATCGGTAATGTGCGCGTTCTTTTTTATTCACTCACTTCGAAGTGAGCTGAGATTTTTCCTCCCCCTTCACCGATGCTTAATGTGTTGTAAGGGGGTATCAGTTGGACTGCAGTCGGAAATAAAGTGGAGGGGATGAATCAAGCGTGGTTATTGGAGATCTAGATTCCAGATAGGTTATGTTTATATGTTTTATGTCTCTTATTAACGCATGTGACGGCACATCACTTTATCTCAGATCACTTTAACTGAAGTGAGCTGAGATCTCAGTCAAAAAGAACACACCTAATAATTTAAAAATCTATATGGAATATGGCACTAATAATTGTAAGAAATGGATAAATATTTCTGAACTATATACAAAATTGGGACCTTCTATATCCCAAAGCTTACCGGGATTTCATGCATTAACCGGTTGCGATTTCAATCCGTCCTTTTCAAGAAGAGGTAAAAAAAACCATTCCAAATATTGCAGAAATCGAGTGTATATCAGAAGGCATTCAAAGAATTAGGAAACGCAGACATAGTACGGAAGAAAGAAAAAAATTTCCCGATACTAGAAAAATATGTATGCCAAATGTATGGTTTGAAATGTTCAAAATTAAATAATGCATGTTATGAAAAGTTTCAACACAAATAATCCTAAAATGTTAATGAAATAAGTAGCAAGCTATGATTCATCGAATTTACCACCCTGCCAACGTGAACTACATCAACAATTATTGAGAACTGCCTACATTACAAATATATGGCGAAATTGTAATTTAAAAGAACCAACAATTCTCACACCTGAAAATAACGGTTGGAACTTAATTGATAGTCGTTACGATTTTAATTGGTTTGAGGGGAATACGGTTCCATCTTCTATATACGACATACTTTCACAAGGACCTGCAGATACTGCCACAGCACAATCGACTGAAACTGAGAAATGCATTTCAGGTAACATACAACTATTTTATTCCGTAACATTTAATATGCAGTCCTATGTAATTGAGTTTGATATTTAATTCTTAACAACCTTATTGATTCATTAGAATATTTTTTATACTATTTTCAGATGAGGAAAACATTGTTGAAGAATCAGATGATAATGAAAACAGTGATAGCGAAATTTCGGATGATGCTGAAGAAAATGAATGTTAAAAATAATGTAGATTGCATAAAGCCCAATAAAATACATTGCATTTACTGTATGCGTCCATGTAACATTTCTTATTTGCACGCCCTTAGCAGCTGTCCCCTTGCCTGTCAAGGTCTTATGCTGTTCAAAACCGCCTGGCATTGTACATATTTACTCTGAGAAGTTTACTTGAAAACATATAAAAATTTTAAGTATACATAATATTTTACCTCATCAACTGTGCGTTTTCTAATTGATCTGTCATATACTTCTGCTTATTGTAATCGCCTGTCAATTTTTTTAAGATGTACAATAAATAAACTTTATCCCATTAAATTTTCAAATTTACAGAAACAAGTTTTGAAACTCGATTTACAGTTCAAAAAATAAAGGGGCTGATGACGTGCAGGGCTGACGCCTGCCAGGTCATGGCTATTGCTCTTAGAATGCCATAAATCGTAAGTATACAAATTTCTTACCTTACAGGGAGACCGTTACTCCCGGGGATCACTAGCTCTCCAGCTAACACTATGTATATGGATTAATCTTCTTGTCGCATACGGAAGTAGGTGATACATTTTCCTTTGAAGTGGCGGAAGACAAACCCGTAGAAGAAAGAGTTAGGCTGTTCGCAGACTACCTGACAGAGAACTACATAGCTAAAGATTTCCACCAGAGATTTGGACAGCAAATACATCAGACACTTCACGCACTACAAACACATGTGAAAGTTTTCACTCGAAGTTTAGACAGTATTGCCCTATAAATGTATGTTTTTGTAGAAGCTACTAAAGGTATGCAAACAGATACGTATATAAAAATAAATAGTTGCAAATCAAGAGACATGCGATATAATCGGAAAAATATAGAAAGCAATATTAAATTTATTAATGAAAAAATTGTTCAATTCAAAAATAAAGATATTATTTCAATAATGATATCATGTAAAATAATAGCGTGCAAGGGTCCCAAACATGAAACATTTATAACTATTTGAATATCAGATGATTCAGAGAATTTACCGCAAATAAACACCTTTTAAACAGGTCAGTTTTCACCCTGACGGGAACTCGAGTGACAGCTTAACGTACCCTAATTATGACACAGGTAGAGTGGTTATCCTGACGGGAATTCGCGTGCGTCCGTTAAAATTTATGACAGTCACTTTTTTTACATAAAAACACTTTTTCTTTGTCATTTTCAATTTATTTTCACGTTACACGTGTTTACTAACACACTACTTATACCATAGCTCTATAGTAAACTCGTTTATCCTTGTCTTCACTAAAAGTATAAAAGCTGCACACTACCTCTCAGTTTACGGCGCCTGTGCGCACAGCTGTAGAACTCTGCCCTTCTCTACATTAAGGAATAGTACGCGCAATGTCTCTCTATCTAACAATTCTGCACGCTCCCAATTCTCAATCTAAAAGTCTTCACAACTACTCTCTATGAACAAATTTTCTCAAGGAACCTTTTAAAATTAATATGTATGGAGCAATTGATAAAATGATTTCTAAATTTATATGGCGTTTCGAGAAACTTCACAACATTAACCACCTTTGCAAGATGTTCCGGTTAATTATTTTAAAACGTTCAATAAAATGGAGACATTCGTCAATCAACTTTTAAATTTCAAGTTGTTGCCTTAAGCAATGATGATTGTTCCGTGTCTAATAATTATTAATTAAAACACTTCCTTTGAATATAATAACTGTCCTTCTTATATTGCCCCATTGCCATTCTTGAAATGTACCTCAATCTTTCGAAAAACAATAAATGTAGAACTGGAGAAGTTTAAAAAACTTTGCTCAAGTCCACCTGTCTTCATTTCAAACCGATTTTACCTTTTTTATATTTGCTCAAAGCACTAGTTCCACAGCTTGATTTTTAAAATTTAGAAAAAATTTCAATTCAGCCAAGTTGAGTGATCTTTTTATTTCGATCATTTAGACTTAGCGGAACTTCCTAGTACTCCTTTCTCCATGGTTTTCAGCAGCATTTTTTAGAAGTTTTCTTCGAATAAAAAGACTGCAAAAGTGTTTCTATAAATAATTCGGATATTATTTAGATTTAAAGTTATCATTTCTGAAGTATCTATAGAAAAAATACTTCTATTTAATAATCAATACACAACTTATTAGGAAAAATTATCTTCTAAAAATCCACAGTGTGTGATTATTCTGACATTTAGATCTCCAGGTTATCTTGAGTTGTTGATGATATCCAAATAAAGATGGGCATCTGAACGTTGACCAGCCTACAAGATTTAATAATTTGAATTAAAATAGAAACCAGCACATTCACATTCCAAACGCAATAAAAAATTAGACAAATCTACGGACCTGGCCAGATTTGTGTTAGGTGTTGCAATTATTTTTCACGCATTGATAAGCGAAATATTCAATAATACCGTGTGTCCTTTATATTTCCCAGTATATCTAGAGCTTACAGCTTTTAAACGAATAGAGACAGATACTTCACAATTATGCAAATGGTTTGGACTAATTAGTTTTCTTCTCAATTTCGGTTAACAAAAAAAGCAATATATCATTGTTCTTCTACTTACATTCGCGCGATGAAAAAGAGCCATTTTTATCCAAACAGTCAGTATAAGGTTTTTAAAAATCAATGTAGAATTAATCATTATGGGTGGTTGTCTGAAAAATGTTCCAAAGCTTGTCTGAGTCTGGTGAATTGAAAAAGAATATATGTGAATCAATAACGGAGTGATTAATGTATTAATAAATGTCTACACCTGTAACCTATGTAATTTCCATGTAAAAATTTTGTACTGTTTTTTATTTAACAACTTTCAATGAGTTTATCGTCATACATATAAGATGTCCCATCTACGACCGATTCTGGAAGGTAAAGCAAAAATATAGAAAAAATTATTAATTTTCTTGGATCTTCAAATATTTTCAAACGCTTTATATTAGCTTCACTTGTATGTTGTTACCAACTCCTTTGGACTGGGTTTTGAACCACTTCAAGCGAATTGATTCAATTCAAACTTATTTAGGTGAATGCTATCGTAATATTTGGATGGGACTCATGAATTAATCATAAAAGATAAATTTGATTGAAGTTGGATGAAATAATAATGCTGAATAAACAAGAGCACGAAAAATGGAGTAATATAATCTTTTTCACAGGTGCTCTGGTCTTAGTAACCTATTTGATTTTTCAGTGTATTCATTATTATCAGCAATTTTCCATTTAATCAGTTTTTTAAATGTTTTCTATAGTTTGTAATTTTTTTGTAAAATATTTGTAAGATGACACTTGATATCTGTTGTATTTTTGCAATGATTTTTTTATATTAGATTATAGGTATACCGTGATATCTATTTTCTATCAAATATTCAAACTATAATAAACAATATAGTGTAACCAGATTTCGAATATTGTATGAATTTTATGAACTATGTTTCGATTGAATTTTGCAAATGTATACAAAGGTGTACAAATTTCCTTTCATGTCAAACTTCTATATGAATAAAGGTAACTATTAAATTTAAAACATGAAAGTAGACGGAGATTTAAATAAATAAGTAAAGTTTCTGGATGCTGTAATATTAATTTTGCAGAAAATTAGCAATCATAAAACAACTACGTTTTATTATCACAATCTTGTAAGAAAACGAGGTTATAATTTGTTGGTTCCAACATAAATTCAAAGTTGTTTTGGGCGGGTTTCCTTACATAATTTTGAGCGCGTAAAAACTAATTTTCCAGACTCTAATAAACAGCTAGGGACTGTATACATTTAAAGCATTATCAGGGCTCTGGGAAAAACCATATGATTAGGATTGCGGGACAGGTTAGAAAGTTCACACTTCCGGATAAGCCTTACATTACGTTATGTCAAGCATAGGAAAAGGTATACAAAACCAGACAAGTTCACTACTTGGCAGCGAGAGATAAATGCAAATAGTAAACAGTTCTGAGGTCTAGAAAGAAAATATACAATACAAATCATGTAATCTAGGTGTTCTCTTAGATTCGTAACAGTTAAATAAATAGAATGAAGATTGGAGAACAGAATCAAGTAAACTTCGTAGAGTGATTGGGCAACATTGCGGTGGCCGGTAAATAAAGTTTATATATTGTTAATAAAAAGGTGTTGACTTATGACTTTTCACAAATTCTACTTTCGCAATCAATTTATACGAAGAGCTGTAACACATATTTACATTACACTTTCAATACACTATATTAGGAAAAGCATGGTAATCGATACTATCGACATCGATATTCAAGAGAGCGACCACTCCCTTCTAGTGCAATTTACTGGCTGCTACCCCGTTTGCTACACATTTTCAGAGAAGAGGGGAATAAGGGGTTTGTCGGTCTTGTGCACTAAGCCGAATAGACTCTAGTGGAAGCAGGTGCGTCTTCGTTTGAAAAGACTCTGTTAAAACTGTTGTTTAAACACAATTTACTATTTTTTTTCACTTATTAGTTGTGTAATTGATGATTTTCATTCACCTTTAGATACCTTGATACCTAGGCTAACTAATGTAGCTTTTTTTAAATTCAGAGTATGTACACTATAGATGTAATTTTCTTTACGATTGTTGATTCTCTAACTACACTATTTATTCAAGAGAAACACGGTTTTCGACGATTTTTTGTTTTAAAAAATTCGTGGGTTGGACGGTAATTAGTGTAAGGACTTTTTTTATTAAAAGTAATCTGAGGAATATAATACATAGCCGTTCGATAATGCTCTGAGGGCGACAGTCTTACAAAGCTCAGGATCTAACGACAAAGGCTATATATCTATTAGTACCCGTCGTGCAGACAAACTTTTATATCCTAACCAATTTTATACCATTTTCAAGTTTAATTTGATTAATTCATTTATTCTACCTTCATTGTCTGTGTTTTTGTTGATAGGGAGATGTATTTTTGAATATTTTATTTGTCAAATTCGAAAATCAAAAATGGAACAAAATTTGCAAAATTACTACAAAATTGCAAAAATTTATGAAAAGGCAACGCAAAACCTGTCACCGAGAAAATCCAGAGACTGGTGCTGACTGGTACTGTTATTTTTATGGTAAATAAGAATATAAATATTTTTTGTAATATTCACAAATTATACAAGTATTTAAAGCTAAGGCCAATAGAGTACCAGCTAAAAAACCCAGTGTGTTATCTTGAGAGAATGTGAAAAAACATGAATCATTTAAAAATTAATACTTCAATTTTCACAATCAGTTGCCCCTTAATGGGGTACTTCAAAATAAAACAAAACAGTTTAATATTTTATTATTTCAAAAAAATGTGCATGATTAATTTAATTAATTATTAAAACAATCAAGTATTTCTCGAAGTGTAGTTTTATTTCAAAGTAGCTATGGGACTAGGATCAAAGTTTGCCTACCCTGTATGCCAGAGGCAAAGAACACTCTTTATACCAAAAAATCTCAATATTTGAAATATTGAAAAGTTACTTAAAATACACCTTGTGCATAATCAATAAACTCTCTTTATGACACACCTTGTATAGTTAAACATCGGTTCATTTTTAGTGGAGATTGAAACAAATTAAATTGTTTTGTCCACGACTATTTGATAACTTTAACATTTTACGTGTGCTTCATCAAGTATAATGACGTACATTATTCACCAGTGAATAATAGGTGTGGATAATGAGAAGATCACATGACACTTGATTATATTTAAGATTATTCATACAAACGACACAATATATTAAATAAAAATTTTCATCGCGATTCGGATTCGAACCCATGCCTACAATTCCGCGCTTTAACAAGTCAGAGCCCTAAACCATCAGGTTATGAAGTATTTATATAAAATAGTATCAAGATAGTGTTTTATTTTTGTCTAGTGTGGATGATGTATGTCAAAAGCGAAAGTGACGTTTAAAATAATTTATTGCTATTTGCAAGAATTTCAATAACTATACTGGTGTTTGTGATATTACTGGAAAATTTATTATGAAAAGTGAATCAAACAGTGGATTGAATACTTATGGAATATATAATTTGTTCGAGAACATAAGAAGTAATAAGCTTTATAAATTTAATAAACTATAGCATTTCAGTTTGACAAAAAAAATAATACTTAAACAGGTAGCTAATTCATAGTCGTGGACAAAATATAGTATTCTACTCGCATATAATGGCTATTATTCACGTAGCTTCGTGAATAAGTATACTATCATTCCATCGCGACAAAAATATATTCTAATATGAGATACATTTTTCATTTGAACAAACTCTACTTGCTTAGGTCAATGGTCATTTTTATTTGAAAGCTTCAGGGTAAGATTAGAGTACATTGAATAATTGAGGAGCGTCCATGCAAAAGCACACATGTCCATAATGTAGCCAAAATGAATTAAGAGATGAATTCTGTAGTATTTTCTGAACTAAATCCGAACATGATGTTAGAACTGTGCAAAACCTATCTTGTCCCATACTACACTGATAGGAATATCCAAAAGTCAACCAAAACGACACATGTCCGAACGTAAAAGCTCATTTAATGTTTCGATCAAAAATGCTCATGTCCATTGAAAAATATACGAACTAAATTAAGAATTACTGCAAAACAGAACATGTCCACAGAATACAGTTTTCTGTTTTGTAGATTTGACAATCAATTTATATGTATAGATTTACAAATAGAGGGCACTATTAGCCTCATTGGGCAATTTTACATCCCTGTTTCCAAAACAGCTGATTCTTCCGCGTGGTTTGTGCATAGTTAACCTATAAAGTAGGTACAAGTTTAGTATTGTTGTTCGACTGCGAGCGTGTTAACAGTGGATTTATTATTTGAATATGGATGTCCCTGTGGGGTTAATTAACGTTGGTTCTAGAAAACGACAGAGGCGTAATAGATCAAAACGAGACGTTGCCAAGTCTGCAAGGTAAGAATCATTTTTCATGATTAACGATTGATTCCATGTTGCCCGTTTATTTTTACAGGTATGCCGAAATGGATCCTCATATGAAAAATTTCAAATGTCCCTGCATTCACAGCAGCAAAAAAATAAATTGTTCTTCAGTTTCCTTAAAAGAGATTAAGCAAGAGAGAAATAAATTTTATGGTTACGTTAATAAAATTGAGCAAGACCAGAAGTTGTGCCATTTCATGTCAGTGTGCCCTCCTCAGAGGAAGCGTGGAAGGGATAATACCCAAAAAGGCAATTCTAAACCTAAAAACTTTCATGTTTTTTATTATTTCCGCACAAAAACTAAGACTGTACCGGTATGTAAAAAGTTTATTATGGCTGCTTTCAGTATTTCTGCTGGTCGAATACGCACTGTTGCAAAATTTCTAGAATCAGGTCAAGTACCTAAAGAAAGGCGCGGTGGGGATAGAATATCTAGTAAAAGCGTTGACAAAAGAAACAAAGTCAAAGGATTCATAGCTTCATTACCGGCAACCGAAACTCATTACAATCGTAAGAAATCTTCACGAATTTATATGTCGTGCGACTTGAATATCAACAAACTTTTCCAAATGTATAATAATGGGCAAACCAACGATTCCAAAGTAAGCCTTACAATGTTCAAGAACATTTTCTATCATAACTTCAATATTGGTTTTAAGTCACCAGCATGTGATGTATGTGGTACCTGTCTTAACTTAAAACATGCTATTAGTAAAGAAACAGGTGCCGATAAAGTAAAATCAATGACTGATTTAAGAATTCATAAGTTACGCGCAAATGCATTCTACAAATTAGCAAGAGAGTCTCCTCCAAGAAGTATTTCATTCGCTTTCGATTTGCAACAGGTGCATCCACTTCCAAAGACACCAATCCAAGATGCCTTTTATCTACGGCAAATAAGCTTTTATGCATTCTGTTGTGTAGATATGGACAGCAAACGACCTTCATTTTATACTTGGGATGAGTCGCAAGCAAAACGAGGGTCAACTGAAGTTGGGTCAGCCTTACTACACCATCTGCGCTCTTTGGATCTAACAAATTGTGACACTATAAGATTATTTTGTGATGGCTGCGCAGGTCAAAACAAAAATTCCTATATAATGCACGTTTTGGCCTGTTGGTTACTGGAATCTCCTGCATCAGTTCAAAATATAATAATACACTTTCCGGTAAGAGGGCATAGCTACCTCCCAGCAGACCGGGCATTTGGCAGGGTGGAGAAATTATTGAAACGTAAAAATGTGATTACAGATGTAGAAGAATACAATGAAGTTTATCGTAATGTCGGAAATGTTAATGTTTTAGGGAAGAATTGGTTTTTATACAGCATAAAAAACATTACGGATGACCTCTACAACAAAATTCCAGGCATAAAAAATTTAAAGCGCATAGAACTAAAAAAGTTTAAGACAAAGAGCAATGCTACAACTATTAAGTACAGGGGGTCTCAATTTTATAGATTCGAAGTCGAATCTGAACCATATCTTTCTATGGTGAAAAGAGGAAAAATAGAAAAGAAATTCAAACTGAAACAGCAACCTCTTGGAAATGAAATTGCTAAAGAGAAGAAACAAAACGTACAGCAGTTGTTGGAAAAACAATTCAATAACGACGAAAAGAAAATTAAATGGGAAGAACTACCGCAGCTTGCATTTTTTAAAAACATTATTTATGAAAATTCGGCTATCGGTGAAAATGATGAAGAATCACCAACAACCGACATGGACAAAGAGGAGATATGTGACTGTTTAGAAGATGATTGTGGAACTTTACATGTATAAATTACCATGTTTTTTTTCTTGCTTTATTAAAGAGATTACACACATTTTTATGTTCTTTAGCAATTAATTTAACACAAATTTAGGGTTTTCTTTTTTTTTTATTATAAATCGTTCAAAATAACACTTGTCCGTCAGTCGGTCCAGTCAAAACAACACATGTCCGTAGCGTTTGAGCAAAACTGAACATGTCCAAAATAAAATTGAAATTTTTTCAGTTATTTTCCCCAAAAAAAATTTTCAATTTGTTTTATGAACAAGTGCAGCCATAGCTATTTTTACTGACATTTTTATTGAATAAATAATATCAACTGCTACTTTGCAAATAGTTTTTGTGTGATAACTCAAAACTACTTTTAATGGACATGTGTGCTTTTGCATGGACGCTCCTCAATTATTGTGAATATTCAATATTGAACGTTATTGAACATAATTGGCAATTTCCAATTACTTACTAATGGTTGTCAATAATTTTATATCCTTTTCCAAACATATGTACCTTCATACCATCAACAGAAAAATACAAATTAACATAACCAAATAATTCAAATTTCTAATGCTCCAAACTAATTATGTTATTTTTAATTTTTGTGCAATTTAGAGACATGCCTGGGTAGAGATTCTTATGATTTTGAAATCGTATATATAAGTGAGAAAGCAAATAAATCAAGAAAGCAGAAAGGTCATAATTTGCTTGGAAATGAAGCATTCCAAGTTATTTATTCAAAAATAGAACAGACATTCAATTTGATATTTGGTAAAAATTCAAGTGACTAAGTTAAAATATAAAATTATATTCTGATACAAGATGTATTCTTCAATAAACATCCTGTATTTGCTGCTCAAGTAAGGTTGGGGTAACATTAGAATATACCTAATAATTGTATATACTCACAGTCTAGGATTTTTCAAAACATGCAGATACTTCAAAATTTTCATATTCCAATGATAAACTTTGGAAAATATTTTGTTGTATTCTTCTACTGGAAAATAAACAAATATTAAAATAATTTCAACAGGCAATAGTATGTTCATTCGAACTACTTGAATTTATAATTAAGACTTACTAAGGACTAGGACTGATTCAGATAATAGTTGAGTTTGGAGGAGTCCTATTGCTTATAATTGTTCAACTGCACATAAGCTCCCTCTTCCATTCTAAAATACCCTACTAGTCCAATGAAAGTGGTACTCTAGTTATAGAAGCAACCGTATCGACATCATGCAGACAATCATCTGAAAAAGAAAAAAATGTCCACAATTTCAGTACTCGTACAAAGAAAGACAAACAATAGCAGGGTTCATAACCATTTTACAAAATAAAATTCCCTGACTTTTCCAGGTTTTCTCTGACCCACAATTTTTTTTCCAGGTCACTTTTAGGTATCCACTAAAAAAGTAAGTCTGTGGCAATTGAAATTCTTCCTAAGCTTACCCCCTCCTCCCCATAAACTCACACTAAAAAAATTATTTTCATTCAAACTCATAGTTCACAGTTAAGGAAGAAACCAATACGTATGTCTCTTAGCTTCCCTTTTTCTCTTTTCAACCAAATTATTTTTAATTGAATTTTTATTTTATTTTTCGAGAAAGTCTTTATATGTTCTGTGAGTCATTTTTTATTGCAGTCGTAGTTTTTAGCTCCTCCTAAAAAATGTTCATCAGATTCAAGTTTTTTATTGTATTATTTTGTTTATATTGTAGTTTCAAATAGGTATCAAACTACCGTCCATTTCAACATATCTTTCTATTTTTCTACCGCTTTTGGACCAAGTGTAATTTCCGAACTATAATATCAAGTTATACTTAAAGTTTGATCCAGAGAGAAATTCTTTAATGTAAATAATATGTATTCACAAAAATAGTATAAAGTGGAAGCTAAGCGGTTTTTTTCTGGGAAGAGGCCCTTCACATCAAACATGCATTGAATGACCTGGAGCACCTGTCTGCATTTTCATAGCTTACTTCGATACATCATCTTTTTCATATTTACAGTAATTACCTACTTAAACTTAGATTTTCAACATTCCATAACTCAAAAACGGTACAACGTAGGGGTAACATATTATATATTTTTGAAATCAGGAAAAAAAGTTCATTCCAAAAATGTGAAAAAATACACGGTGTCCTATTTGAAAAAGAACTATTATTTTTTGTATCCCCTTAAATTTGCACGCCACTGAACTTTTGATAGAACATTGAGAAAATTCAGCTGTAACCAAACAACTTTCATATGAGATTGTAATAATGACGATGATAGAGGTGGGTAATTTATAATGAATAACCCTGTACAAACTGACTTTAATAATGTGGTTTATAATTAAAAGACAAATTTAATATTTTACTTTCAAATATTCAAGGTCTAAATCAATATAAAATTGACAAATTGATGTCTGATTATTGTGAGCTAGACTTAAAATGTCTATGCATCACAGAAGCTTGGTCATCACAAGATGATTCAACTAATTACCATATTCCAAATTATAAATTAATAACATTTTATGGTAGAACCAATTATCAACGGAGTGCAAAGTTTAATCTAAATATTGAGTGTCTTTTATTAAATCAATATTGTATTGACAAGGATATGGAGATATGTGGTTGGTTTAACGTGAAATTGTAGCAACATACAACGTTACATTAATCTGCGCTTACAGTATCAAATAACAACTCCAACTCCATCCAAATAGAAAACAATAAAAGCAAATTGTTGAGCAATTACTGTGACTAAGAATTAGGTTATATCTTCATTTTGATTTTGATGTCAATTTGGCTCAGGAATCTCAACACAACAATTCCAAAATGATGAAGCATGATTGTTCAATATCTATTTAATATTAGACATACATATCAAGACTGTTTCCATTGGGAAATACATTTCCCTATAACCAAGAATACCCTTTCAAACAAGCAAGTGAAAATAAGTAATGGAATAATTTCACAGGTGAAAATTTACATGAAGTCGAGAATTGAGTCCAAGTTTAAAGTTGTTTTCAACTGAAAATTGTTTCTACTCTCTAGATGAATTTATTGGATGGAACAATGACACCTTATTTTTGCATTTTTTAAATTTTAACAATATTTTATCAGTCTCTTAATTTCATTCTGTCAACACCATAAGTATTCTTATACCATTTTTTGTCAAGATAATTTTCAGCTTAGTATTACTATTTATTAACTAACTGCACCTTATGTTTATATTATTTTTGTGACTTGTATTATGTCATACAAAAAGACCAATAATAAATCCATCTATATAATGAATACATACAGGGTGGTTTCAAATGACACTTACAACGTTTGCATGTAGATAGGTATCTCTCATAAAATTTGACAAAATTATATAAGGGTTGAGGCGTCCAGCATATTTACTTTTCTAGATACGGGGTGTTAAAATTATGAAAATTTAAATGTTTCAGTCTGATAACTTTGAAATGATTGAATAAATTGATTTGACATTTGGCAGGTAGTTTTTAAATGTAAAAGGGCGTATTTTGATGAATTTTTTTTCACAATTCTTGATTCAGTTTCATTCAATTTTGTATTCCTCAATGGTTTTTACGTGAAAGCGCATAGCATTTACATATCAGAAAGTTTGTAGTTTTCAAGATATTATTTGTTTTCATGGAGTCTGCAAGATCACTTTTCAATGATACAATCATAACATATTTTTCTTGTATTTTTTTTTTCAATAACTACTAGACTACTAATGGTTAGAATATTTAACAGGAGCTAATTCATGAAACAGCAATGCATCTAAAACATTCGGAGAAGATTATTGAAAACAGCTACAGCAATTATTTCTGGCAATCGCCAGTCTTTCCATGGTTTGCGATTTTCAATGAGAAAACGTGGCAAATTATGTATAAATGTGAATGGACAAATGTTTTAATCATAATAATAATAATTTATTTGCTTTCAAGAACTTGCTTATAGCAACGAGTGGCTACATATATACAATTACATTAATATTGTGATATAATATAATTAGGCTGCTGACCTAAGAAGAAAATTGAAAAAATAATAAAAACTTATTCATTCAATATGAAGGATCTTAATTTGAGTGTATTTCAGATGTATTGGCTAATTACCATAGCATCCTAATTTGTAATATTTTGCAAAGCGTTAATTAAAGCATCTACATTCTGTAAACAAGAAATATTGCGCTTCATTACAGTATTTATGAGACACTCAAAAACAACAAGTAGAAGAGTTTCCTTTTCTTGATTTTTACATATAGAGCAAACTAATTTCGGGTCAATATAATAAACGATACCGTTAAACGTAAATTTAATTTCATAATTATTAGCCATACGTAGTTGGGCCAGAGTGCGGGTGACTTGGATAGGTAACTTTTTTTGTAAATACGGACTTGGTGCCTCAGAAACATCAAAAACACTATATAAAGACATATGAGAATACCTAGACACAACAATAACATCCACCTTGTGCAAATGTGTGTAATATTTAGCCAAAACATCTTTCTTTAAAACAGAAAAATTGAATGATGAAAAGTTATTCCAGTAATCTAATACATTCAAATCAATGAAAAACTGTCTTATTTGCCTTGACCAGTTGTACTTGATATCGCACGAGTCAATTAGTTTTAATTGTTGGTTATAGGACAACTTTGGGTAACGATCATTTTCCATCTGAGACAGTTCATGCAGTCAGTTAAGTGAACATTTAAAAACCTTGTAAACCAATTTTACTCTTCCCGTTTCTACTCAAACAACAGCATCAGGTGTATTAAAAGGTATTAAAAGTATTCTTTTTAAAAAATATAGTTCTCTTTCAAGAATTTCAAGATATTTAAGTTTCCAAACAGAAACACAATTAAACATGGTACTAAGATCCAATGATTCAAACAGTTTAATTCTCGGGCACCAAGTATCGATTTTAGCCTTAGCCATTATGGGAAGAATAGCTGCGACAGCCTGTTTACTCATTTCACAAATAACTGTGGCCATTTCATTGAATAACCCACTGGAGGTAAATGTCACACCCAAGTAAACATACTTATTCGTCATAGACACTAATTCATTATTAAAAAAAAATTACATTTAGAGTGACGAAAACCTCCACAGCTAAACTGCATTATTTTAGTTTTCTTCAAATTGACAGTCGTTATTCAATGCAGTGTACTTTTATAAGATATTCAATTTTTCCGCTACATCAATTTCGGAGTTTGCCAGGATAACCAGATCATCTGCATACAGCAAACACAATACATCGTTCTTATCGTCAATGTTCACACCCTCTTACTTAGCACAAACAGATATCAGCATCAATTAATGAAATGTTAAAATCATTAAATTTTCTAAATGTATCACAGCTCATACGGGAGTCAAATTTGTTACCTACTAATTTATAAAATCGTAAATAATCAGGCTCCATCTTATTTTAATACCTACATATTTGAATAAAAGATCTTCGAATATGAATTACAACTTAGGGACAAAAGATAATTACCAAATTGAAAGATTTAACTCTGTAATAATGGAGAAAACGTTATTTATAGAAGGCTTGAGGTTGTATAATAGCCTACCACTGAGTGTCAAGACTTCTACTACTGTAAAACACTTCAGGTCAAGATTAAGGCAAATTTATTTTGTGAATTGATGCTTGTATCTTTTTAAATTTTTGTAATTTGTAATCTGTTTGTTATGTTATATACCTCATTTAAAAACCAGGAGGAGTAATTTGAATTTAAGTTGGCAATTCTGTAGACCTCTGATTGGTCAGATTCCGCCCAGTTTCACACAAGACTTTTCAGCATTGACATCGGCTGATAATTTCCATTTTTGATAGCTCTGACTGGTAAATATACTTAATTTTGTCATAGCATCCGCTCTTGTTATTTTATTATACCAAGGTAGAGGAACAAAGTACAGTGCAGAAAATATTGGTGGAAATTGTGATAAGTGAATTAAAAATGCCCTTCGAAGAACAAAAAGTTATCTACATTGGATAAAATTTTGCAAGCTTTGAAACAAATTAAATTCAATTCTGTAATCCTTTGAAGAATTAAATGTATTGTACCTATTGTATTTTTACACATTTGGAGAGATATCGTCAAAAATCTATGGAGGTTATAAGCTATCGAAAATTTCAAACAATATAGAAAAGAATGGGTTTTGTTAGAAAATTGGTTTTTGAAGCCAAAAAAAGGAAGATTACCATAAAGAGAGTATCTCAAAAGTATTTGAAAACTGGAAGTGAAAGTATAGTGAGAATTATAGAATATTTCTAGAAATTAACTTATTTACTTTCTTTTTATTTCATCCAGTTATTTGCTAGTTATAAACAGCCATATAAGAGTATTGTGTATGTTCTAATCTTTCAGTTTGAATTAAAAATTTCAAACACGAAACAGGAAAATGTTTTACATGTGACAGAATACCCGTCTGTTTAATGCTTAGGTATAAACAAGTATCTAAATAATACTTGACTATGGCATATGTAATAGATTTGGAACACGACTGTTGACTACTTTTTCGGAACACACCCTTTAGTAACCAATATGGTAACTTTTAGTGGTGTGGAGAAGGCTTTTCAAATTACTCCTCCTGGTTATTAAATGAACTATAGCTTATTATTAGCTAAATAAGGTGTATTCTATTCTATTCTACCCTGAGCTCCATGATCATAAAAAAAATTTTCAAGATCGGCAATGAACAAGGCGAAAAGCAGAGGAAGTTTCTCCTTGCAAAACTCCTGTCGTTACCGGGCATGTTTTAGTTAAATCATTAGCACTTTTTATTTGCAGATTAGCTTGCCTGTATGAAGCTATAATTACACATATTTTTGCAGATACACCCAAATTGAATAATTTTATCCATAGCAACGAATGAGTTATTGAATCAAATGCCCTTTTAAAATCTATAAATATTGCTAATATTTTTCTTGTTTTGTGTCTAATATGTATGTTAATAATAGAGCTCAAGGTGTGTATACATTGTCAATACATTCCCGTCCTGAACGGAAATCAGTCTGACATTCAGGCAAGATTCTGCAATCATCAACCCAAGCGGATAATCTATGAATAATCGACCATGACTTAGGTATTATGCTAGAATCAAATATTATGTTGAACATTGAATTAAGATACAATACCCAGTTATTTGGTAAATTTTTGAAATATTCGTATAAGATACCGTCAGATCCTGGAGCTTTATCATTTTTACACCTATTGAGAACAATATAAATTTCATTTATCGTAAACGGAGAGTCCAAATATGGATGAAGGGCGTCTTGAAAATTAGTTATATGTACTCACTTGTGATGGGTACATAATAATATTTTCATAAAATTCTTCCCATATCTGTACCATCAAATTTTTATGTAAATTGGCATTTCGAAACTGTTTAACCGTTAACCAAAATTCTTTGGAGTCGCATACATTTGACAATCTAAAGAGAATTTGAGAATTATAGTATTTTTTCTCAGTTTTGATTTAATTTGTATAAGCCAACTTGGCAGTTATATAAGAATGAATTTTTTAACATCTCTTGTGATTTGTTGGCTGCTTACCTAATTCTTTTGTTAATAAAATCACAAGTTTGTACAAGTATTTTCAACAATCTTATCTGAATATTTTAGATGCATTGCTGTTTCATAGATTAGTTCCCATTACATATTCTAACCATTGGTAGTTTGGTTGTTATTGAAAAAAAATACATGAATTTTTTTTTTTTCATTTCATTATTAAAAAATGATCTTGCAGACTTCATGAAAACATTGAATATCTTGAAAATTACACATTTTTTGGTATGTAAGGGTTATTTGTTTTTCACGTGAAACCCATTGAGGAATACAAAATTGAATGGATATTGATCCAAATGCCAGTGGCCTAAAAACTGGGAGGGGAAAGGTGACATATTCTTCCAGATGTACACCACTGGATCGAGAATTAAAAAATGTTTTTTCCATCAAAATATGCCCTTTTATATTTAAAAGCAGCCTGCCAAATGTCAAATCAATTTATTCAACCATTTTAGAATTATCAAATTAAAACATTCAAATTTTCATAGCTTCAACACCCTGTATTTCGAAAAGTAAATAGGTTGGACTCCTCAATCCTTATATCATTTTGTTCAATTTTACGAGATGTACCTACATGCAAATGTTGTAAGTGTCATTTGAAAACACCCTGTATGTTCTGTATGAGCCCAGGGTTGCCTACTTCCGAAATAAGTTTGTAATAATTGATAGATAATACTCACTTTCTGAATTTATAATGAGCCAATTAATTTCCTTCCTGGTATTGTTCTACCATTCTATCATGACTTTTCAATAATTCATGAACATTTTTCCCAAGCAGACATTTTCGAGGACATTTCCCATATTCACACTCACAAAATTTGAAATACCATATCTTCTATAATCACCAATACTTTATCAACGTGTTTAAAATGGCGGCCACTACCTGAGTCATAGATATCTGCATTAATGATGCAAATTTGTTACTGAACACCTTGGCAGCTACCTACACTTTCATTTTTCTCATATATTTTTCATTAACATGCCCTTATTTAATTTTGTTCCAGCTTCATTGTCAATTTCATATGTAGCTACATCTTGCCAAGTACCAAAAATTCTTTTTTTTTAACCTGCAAGTTGGAATTTTTTAAACAGAAACAATTAAATGATAAGGTTTTTTCAGGACCATCAGAAAATAATTGACCCATTAAATGTAATCAAAATATGTGAATACAAGAATGCAAGATAAGCTATATACAGGGTGTTCAAAGTAATATGAAATATTGTTATGGACAATTTGTCTTCAAACGTGTTTATAATTTTAACAGAAGCAATGTTTTTATCCTAAGCCATATTTCGGATTACTTTGGAAACACCCTGTTTAATAAAACGAAGAAACCTCTAATCATAATCTGCAAATTCAGCATTTTTCACTTCACAATTGTTAAACTGGATCTTCAATTCCAATTCAAGAATTGGAATGTTAAGGTCAGTTATTTCGTAATTAGTTTCATTAAAATAAACCACCCTTCACAACAATTGAAAATGCAGTTGCTGCTAAGTAAAAACGTTATGTTTTAATGTCCCAACTTTACCATAATCTATCTTCAAGTTAAACCTTCAATTTTTAAACTAAATAATACCTGAGTATATACTCACATTTCCTCTTTCTCGCAAGGATTCTTCCAGTAGCCTCGAGCTGGAATGAAATTCTTGAGATGAAAGGTATATTTTTAACTACATTTGCTTCTACAGATGACTCCCATTTCTGCGGAATCTAATAAATTATCAGTGGATTCCCACATTTCAGACTCATTGTCTTCATGTTTAAAATAATCATGGTCACATACATCTATAACAAAAACATATTTTTTTAAACATTAATTTCTTTTGACTTATATCTACAATCCATGGGGGAGGAAGGACGCTGGCTTGGAAATAAAGCCCCTTCAGCCACACACACACAACAATCCATAAATTCTTAATATTACTATACACTTTACCCTCGACTTTACCTACTTATAACATATTTTTAAAGGGTCCGTTGAACTATAGGGAAACAAAAATGTCTTAGTGATTTTGCGAAAAATCTATAGCACCTACTCACCTATTTTGAGGATTATCCGTCGAAAAATTTGCGGGTTATACACAATTGACAGAGAAAAATCCAAAAAAAGATTTTTTTCGCCACTTGAACCATCACTTTTGGACTAAATATTTTATACAAACAACCGTTTAAACGTATCTGTACAGGAAAGTGATGAGCAACATGTTTTCTCGCTAATAATAGCAACATTTCAGTGACTTTCTTCAAAATATTGTTTAAATTACCAATTTTATAAATATTTATTTGAGAGGATGCAAATTTGCATGAAAATCAAATCAAATGACAAATCATTTGAAATCATTGACATAAAATGACATAGAAGCTGCGTGAGCAGTAATGTCATATGTCATAGCAAAGAATACAGTTGAGCTGGTGTCAAAGAATACACCAGCCCGACGCAATCTCTTTGATGTTTTGGTAACAAAAATGTATGACCTTGAGAGACCGTCGTTGACAGATAACTTATTAAATACACTGAGAAAATGATCAAATTTTCAAATATCGGCGATATAATTGGTCGACAAAATGAGGTATGACAAGTATCTTATTATAAAAATGGCTCCTTTCAGACATGCGCATATAAAAAAGGATCGGAAGCTTCGCTTCTTGTTAAGCTGGTGTATTCTTTGCTGGTGTATTCTTTGGTCATAGTGTGTTAGCAAGGATGTTAAATGAGAATCTAACATCCTTGGTGTGTTGGGCCCGTCAAAAATCAGCGATAACCACAAATATACACCAAATTTGTAGTAAATATCGGTTTTCCTACCATGGCCACCTTACGACTATAGGTGTGCTCTTTTTGACTGAGATCTCAGCTCACTTCAGAGATGAAGTAAAGTAAGTAAGCACCAAAAAGAGCGAACTACCCAATTGAAACGCGCGATCTGCCTACGGATGCGTGAATGAGAGACATAAAACATATAAATTCGTATCAGCATCTAATAATGTTATTGTATCCATAATTATTTCTCTCTTATTTAGTCGATTGATAATTTGCAACAAAAGAAAATTAGGTTATGTGTGTTTATATGTAAACAAAATCAAATATTTCTTCATCCCCTCCACTTTATTTCTGACTCAAATATAACTAATACCCCCTTACAACACATTCAGCATCGGTGAAGGGGGAGGAAAAATCTTAGCTCACTTCGGAGTGAGTAAACCAAAAAGAACGCGCACGTTGCCGATGTGAGCTGAGACTAACTGAGATCTCGGTCAAAAAGAATACATTTCATTTAGGAAATTAAGGTAAGTTCTTAAAATCCACCGATAGACTCTATCGATAGATGTCTGTGATATGTCACCATTACGCTTGTTGAACAATATCGCTCTTTTCATAACTAATTACGTAAATATCTATTAGCTTTGTTGATATTGGGTCTTTTTGAGCAAAGAGTCATATAGTTGAAATAATACCCATAGACAAAATAAAAGAGACGGATTGAAGTATGGGCGGTATAAGACACAACGTTTCTGCGCAACTGACCGGCGCATCGAGTCGCTTCGGTCGTGAGAACTACAAGACTTTTTACATAAGGGAAATAGATTTAAATAGTTTAAAATACTATAAATTACATAACCCTTCACTACTTATCATTCAATGTCGATAAATATTATAAACTATCCTATTATATCAATTTTTAAGTCATTAAAAATGAAAATATACAAAATCAATCATACATTGGCTGGTGTGAATCTAGCTTCTGCTTGTCAAAGTCAAAGTGAAAGCAAAGAATACACTGGTGTATTCTTTGGTTCCACTTGAAATTTTTTCAATTTCTGACGTTGCGTTAATAGCGCCGTCAATACCTTGTTTCCACATTTTAAATTTATTTCTATTAATTCGTCCATTTCTTTGACCACTTCAAAAAATCATTAGTTTTTTGAGATTAAGGTGTCATTTTGTAAACCACCAAATTTATCCACCACCTCGATACAACGGTGGAATGGTTTGCAATTTTGGTTGATGCCATCATGGCCACCTACAACACCTGTGTTGGAGGTGGCCATGGATGCCCTGTTGATGCCACAGTAATGAATGAACGCGTCATTTCTACAATCTATAATCCATCAATGAACCAGGTCAATGTTCACTGTTCAGTTGTGTGTACATTTCACCAAAGATCAAATTTCATTCACTGATATGTACAAGGATTAGGATGGTGATCTGAATATTTATTTAAATATGAAATGGTATAGACAATTTTATTTTTAATAGTGACCTAAAAATTTATAGTCTCATTCACATTGAAAGATGAAAAAGAAATTTTAGAGATTGCATAAATATTTAGATTTATGGTTTTGGTTACGAATTACAGACAAGTTCTTGAATTTACCGATACATCTATCGGTAAATACGGTGTCTACCATATGTGAAATGTGTCTTCCAAAGCCGTTCTTTAATTTACATTGTCTATAGAATCATCCCAGCGTTCATAAATTCGCCGATAGTTCTATCATTGTCTAATATAAAGAAATAGTCTGTCAACCTCATGAGTATAACAGAGACCCTAAAAAAAAGAGATGCATATATATTGAGAGGTGGCGGCCTAAGTTAAATTACGGTGAAACTTGGATACTTTCAAATACTTGCTACTGACCGATAGGTGGCTCCATGATCAGCTTAAAATATTAATAATTCTTAACTAACAGCGTTGATTGAGGAGTGGGAAGATACGCAACCTTACGGGCCAAAATGTAGCGCGAAAAGTGCCCGAGAATGGGATGGCGACACTA
>CAJUYH010002947.1:0-36036 GCA_910591685.1 Galerucella tenella
TATATTTGGTAGTCATTTGGTCTGTTGGCATTTTGAAAATGTCATCATCACCCCCAAAGCGTATATCTTGAAATTTGAAATGACTTTTTAGCTGAATACTCAATATATCGGTGGCCAATAACTCTAGGAACTTTTGGCAAGTCACCATTTAATTTCTGTTATTCTGTCACTAGTTATGTCAAATGTCAGTCATATTTCTTCTTCTTCTCCATATATTTATTTTTGTTGATATTCGTTCAATAGGGTACAAGCATAAATTTTGCTATTGGTAGGAATTGATGCCTTATCAGGTCTCCTAACACCTTGCCTGCCTATTTTTTCAAAAAAATATAAACTTTGCCTTTAAAACGACTTTAAGAATCATAAAATTTGAAAGTCCGCCAAAACGCGCTTTACGTCAAGATGGCTGCCCTATAGTGTGAAGTCATTTGTTTACGTTCTTATTCGTGTATCACGCCCTGAGTTCTTGTGACCTAATTTGTTTCTGAAAGCTTTAAAAATAGATAAAGCCGAAAAATAGTACATTGTTTACCGGGTAGGAAAAGCTTAACATTCCTGGACGACTGTGAAGATTGCTAAGTCGAGGCGCAAGCCGAGACTTAGCAACACAGAGTCCAGGAATGTGGCTTTTCCTACGAGGTAAACATACTATTTTTCCGCAAATCGTTTAAAATTCGACAGATATTGATTGATTTAAAAAAAAAACGCGATAATTTTATTCCCAAATAAATGGTGCTTTGAAATTCCTAATAAAATTACTTGGGTTACTATGGAAACGTATTGAGGTTGAATTGTCAAACTTGACGCTTATAAATTTAATTGCTGGTGTTCTCGAAAGTAAAATGATAAGTGATGATGAAATTTCCATTCCTGGGACTCCTCCAGAGCTGGTTGAGGCAGTGAATACTGCTTCATTAGAATTATTGCCAAAGAAATTTCTATCATTTATGTAGAACACTAACAACTGTACGGAAATATCATTTCCTTACAGTAAGGAAATGACATTTCCTTACAGTAAGGAAGTCCTGACTTTTTCTTCAAGAAATTTTGACAGGAATGTCAAAATTTCCTAGCGATTTGCGGAAAAAATCTTTGTATTCCAAGTATTGCATTGTTCCAGTCTATTAAAACTCCAGACAAAATATTTGTTACTTTACCTGGTGGCGCAAGCAAAAATACACTTAAGAGAAGGGCATTACTTTTGTTTGTGAAGACCATTTTAATGTAAGTACCTACTTCTATGCTGGTAATTTTTATTCTTAAATAGTTTGAGGTTATGTACCTATATTATGTCTAGGATTCAACCATAAAAACATTATTTTCTCACGACCACACATCGAAATATGGTTGGTATACATATATTATATAAATAAAACATGGTTTAAATCGTACTTACGATGATGCTTTAACTCCTCTTATTTCCTCTGCATTGAAGCAGCTGTTTGACTTCATAAATTCAAGCAGCATAAATGAGTCTACTTTGGGCAAGTTATCAGTTTGTGCTTTTACAAAACCTTCGCTAGTCATATCTTTACTCACAAAACATGAAAGAATCGTCACTGAACACTGAACTAGTGAATAAAATGTATTCTTCCAAAAGTTTTAAAATATCCTCGGAAATATCGAATATTTATGTCCACTTTCCACTTTACGTTGACTTTTAGAAATAAAAAAAGCACACACAAACACGTAATGGTCTCAAACAAACATTTAAATGATATTTTTACGTCGATGAAGCAATTAATAGTTGATTAAAATACAATATAAACACACAACTACACATAACCTAATGCAATACCGGCCATATTGACATAAGTAAACACAAGAGATATGACATCACACGTATTATCGGTAGCGTTCGGAAATCCTCGGGTTGTGGTCGTGAAGTGCATTGAAGTTTGAATTTTATTTTAAAATTTGGGAGTAATTTCCAATGGAAACTGGTATATTTCATATTATTAGTAATTTTTGATATCATCTTTACTATTATAAATTAATATCCAAGCAAAATATGAAATATGCGTGAACTCTATTGTGCATGTTCATTTTCGATTAGATATTCGTAGCATTTCTAGTTAGTTGTATCTCTATTTTTCTAATTGCTTTTTTCACTGACATCCGACATAAATAGTGACAGATAACAGAAATCAAATATGGACGTGCCAAGAGTTCCTAGAATTATTGGCCACCGATATGTTGAGTATTCAGCTGATAAGTAATTTTAAATTTCAAGATATACGCTTCGGGGGTGTATTCATAATTTCAATAAAGCCATATAGATGTTCGCAATGTTAAAAAACATTCAAAAATCTTATGTTTTGAATGGTAGACCTTAACTGTCATTCTTGTCAGAAAAAAACACTTTTTGTTGGCCACACTGACCTAAGACTAAACTCCTCTATTCTAAACGTTTTTTGGTGCTACAATTTATTCCACTACATACTTGTTTCACAGATATAAGTACGCTGTAAGCAACGTATTTGTTGTTTTTTGCTTAACATAAAAAATGAAATTTGCAGTGTTGATTATTACAGATCTTTTGGTATAATGTGAATTTTTTATAAACATAGCTGTACTTACCAATTTATATGAGCTAAGAGCACAATGCATAAAACACTAAAATAAAAAATACAGTAATAGGTATATTGTTAATAATAGAAGATGAACGAAAACTGATAGTTAACACAATGGAAGGAATTTATTTCTTGAAACACTTTCATTAGTTGAAATGTGATTGAATAGAATCTCACTCGGCCTTTTAAATGACGTACGGATTGATACCTCCAATGGGAAGGGGTGTGCTCAAGTTTTAAGACATCGTCAAAAAGTTTACCCTCCCAGCTGTCCCCTACATTTTGTAATTCCCTTGTAAAGGAAAATCCAACAATGCAATCATGTATGGGGTGTTCCATTTAAAAACTTGAGGGGGGCTACCATAGGGGAAAGGGGGTTGAAGTTATAATGTCTGCATAGGAGCAAAAGTACGTCCCCCTTTATATGATTTTTGACGTCTTTTTTCATTTTTGCATAAAGTGACGTCTTCAGAATTATGTGGGGTGGATAGTTTTGATTGAAATGCTCTGTATATTCAAATATTAAATTTTAAAATAAGGAGAATATCTCACATTTTTTTGTTTTATGTGAAAGATTCAAAAGAAAAAAATTTGTTTGAATGAAAAACCTCGAAGTAAATAAAATTCATGTTGGATATTAAATCTTTTGGAGTAGTTCAAATGAAATATGTATTCTTGATATTTACCATAGTAGTGTGATCAACATCCCAATCTCCTTTGTGCATTTTCTCAATGTCCTCTGAAATGGAAAACACGTTTTGGGTTAGATATTCCGAGACCTTTTTAATACCGTCGGGAAGGTTTAATATTGGGCGTGGATAGTGTCCTGGAGCAAGAATTTTTTTGTTTTTTTTGGTTTAAAAAAAAAATTCCAACAACGGAGGTCGGAAGTTTGAATATATTTGAATATTTTGTGAAATCTGATGGGTTTTGTTTGCAGTTAAATGCTTTCTTAGTAGGAAATATATAATTTGTTACCGAAATGTAGAGAAAAGTGTGTAGATCTTACCGACTGAAGCTTTGGATTTTGGTAGGCAAACGTTGGTAACCAATTTGACAGCTGCCTTCATCTGTTTTTCATTCAACTAAAATTAAATGCTCATCAATCACTGCCATAACCTCCTTAAACATTTAAACTCACCCCTGTAATACTAACTACCATATACGCAAACAGTAGAGTTAATGAAAAAGTTTTGAAGCTAAACATTTCAATTTTGTCGAAGACTTGAGAAAATCTGATGAAAAATGAATGAATATCATCGATCCAGTGTATTTTAACATTGGTTTGTTATCTGAAAAATTCATCAATAACTCAAATTGGTGATGGGAAGTTATAATTAAAAAAAAAGACCTTGCGAAGGTTGTTATTAAGAAGGAAATTATAAATATAAGGTGGTTATTTCGATGTAATTATTGTTTGTACAGATTTTTATTATCACGATAAGATTTTAATAACAGATTGCTTTTCTGTTTGGATAGAAATAGTATTATCAGACCGGGAGATTGTGGAACAAAATATTTGGTCAATTGAAACTGGGTGCTTTTGGGGTCCAATTACGTGATCCTTAGAGTAAGAGCCTGAGTGGACTTCTGACTCATCAGATATTAAGGTTTACACCGATTTACTACAAAGTATAGTAGATTTTTATCCATATTTTTTCACTATTGGAGAGTATTTACTGAAATTTCACTTCGAAATTTCGATCATTAGGGGCTCTATGATGTTTTCAACCAAAACTTAACCTCATTTGAAAATTTTCAAAGTTTTCTTAGACTTTTGTATATGGAAATCCACTCATTTGATCTCATAGATCATGAAAATGCCCACGAAAAGTTTCTGAATTATTTTATTATCTATTTATGGGAACATTTTTAACAATCTGGCAACAACAAGTATAGAAAGACATTCAGTGAACTTCATTTTCTGCAAAACCTGTCTTGATGTATAAAAATGTGTAGTAAGTTGAGAATGAACTGTTTACACTTTACAATAAAAAGATTGTGATGATACTTGATCGCCAAATATCGAAGTGAGTTGTTCAATATAGTATTTAAGAAGCTTTGTGCTGTTAAATTCCACCACTGCTTTCAGTCAGTCTATGGGAGCAATTCTGTAAGCAAATGTTAAATTTCAACACCCAGTTAAAAATAAGACAATCTGCTTACCCATTTTTGCTAACCTTCATGCATGATAAGCTTCTAAGTATTAACGGAAAACTCTTCATTGGATACCATACATGTTGAAATTTGAATCATAATCTTGACAATATATAGATTAAAGCATTTCTAATAGCGAAAACTTCGTCAAATTTAACGGCAAGCTGTTAATTTTTAACCACTTCTTATAAAATTCACCCTGATCTGATCTGATCTATGATGTGTTAAATTGTTTGACCCTGGTATCTGTTATTATTCAAAAGCAGTAACCAAATATTCGTTTATTTGTTAATAATGAAAATTCCAATATCGGTTCTATTACACAAGAGATAGCGAGAGTCTATTATTGACTTTGACAAATGCATACCCTGGGGGCGTTGGACGAGCTACGTAGGGATGTAAAACATCTTGGAAGCACCGTGACTCTAATACATAATAGATAACTGGACATTTCCCCGGACAATGGCCGTTGCTACTGAACCATTTGCGGGAGAAAATTATAATGTTGTCGGTACGGGAGAGGGCAATTGCAAGTTCGTGCCTAAGGCTTCTATTTTCTCAGCTTGTTCGCTCAATAGTTAGTTAATAATACCTACGGCTATCTATTCACTCAACTTAGAATCCTGATATTACAGAAACGCTTCGGACACACTTACGGTTAGTTATATCTTATTTTGAAATGAATGAATTAGATGAATTACCAATTTCTTCGAAAAATGTGTTTAAAGTCAGCTACATAATTTCAAAGACGATTGAACTGGATATAAATATGGATACACTACTCAAATCTAACCATGTAGCGATCATCTTGGCATAAATAACTAGGCTACTACTACGACTACTAAATGTGCAGGCACCCAATGGTACACAGATTTGTGTCTCTGGGTTCCTAGAGTAAATTCCAGCTAGTCTAGTAGTTAATCTTCTAGTTTTCCTTGAAGCCGTGAATGTTCTGCATCTCCAAGCAGTCAGGACTATCAGACGGTCTTGAAGAAGCTTCGTTTGGCAGTTTTGTGGAAAATCATTCCATTATTTTCGAGCTCTGTCGCCTCAATCGTCAAGGTAGACAATCCTGCAACCAAATGATGCAATAAAAGTGGCTTTTTTTCATTGCAATAGGTCAATGCTGTCCTCCTAGACTGCCATCTTAGCTGGTCCTTCTACCAAGGTCCTTTCATTGTAGCTGGGTGTGTTGGTTTTCCTTTAAATGCTTCTTTTTTGCATGAACATTTTTCCACGCACTTTTTCCCATACAATTTCTCCATGCAGCCACCTTAAGCGGCAATTGGAATATCAGAAATTGCAGTTTAAAAACTGTAATACCGAGGACTAGAAGCCTCTGACTTTTTTTACCAAACCAATCAATTTATCAATCAAACGTTTATTTGGATTCCATATTTATTTTGCGCCGGTATAATGAACAAAGACGTTAATAAAAGAGGAATTGGCGGTAGGACATCGCAAGTCCGAACACGTAACGTCTCCAGAAATAAGTGCAAATCCCCTCATTTGTCTTTATGGGGGAACAAAGGACTTAAACTAACCCCTAAAAAGAGATCGCTGCCTACTCAGTGACCCGACGTCTTGACGTTAGGACGCGTATAGTATCAGACGCGTCATCAGTTAAGGAGGCCGTAAATTGTATCAAACTGACTCATCGGCACATGGTCTTTGGACTGATTCCCTTTTCATTAGCTTGTATTCGAACTCAAGGACATTATCTAATAGTACAGTTAAATTTTACAACAGAAATGATTTATTGGTTCAAAAACACTGAAATTTTCGTGCTTTTATTATTTCTAAGTTGATTATTTTGGAGATACTCGATATTGGACTCAGTTTACACCACCACTACACTGACATAACCTAGTTATGAAAAATGTGTATCTGTATCTGTAGAGTAAGGAGGATGAGTGTAGGCTCACAGCACTTAGGCCATATGTGACCCATTGTACATCCTCCTGAGGAGTTGTCCTCCTAGGTCATCGTCCATCCTGTCCTTCCCAGGAAGGTGAACAGATCACTAGGAGACATCCCCTTTATATCGGCAGGTGTAGGTCAAGACTCACCGAACATAAACTCTCTTATTGACGATAACTCCGGACACTCGCATAAGACATGCCTGACAGTTTCATCTTCCTGTTCACACATCCTGCATAGGGGTGTGTCCACTAGCCCCATAGTATGGATGTGCTTCCTTAGTTGACAGTGGCCAGTCAGAAATCCTACTGTTAAACGTAGATTTTTCCTGTTCATCGCCAAATATTTCTTCGGCGCCAGCTTCCCAGGGTCGCCCAGGGTGATCCTAGCAAGACTGCATCCTTTGATTCCATCCCATCTCTTAAGGGATTGAGCATGGCTGTAACGTTTGGCTAGTTCCGCAATTGTCGAAGTCGTTAGGCCGTAGGTGTCACTGGCTCCTAAAATTTTAGTCCAGCCGCTTCCCTGGCTAAAGATTCAGCAATGCGATTACCTTTGCTCCTGTCGTACCCTTTAACCCACCTCAGGATAATATTGTTATCTGCCGAGGCATTAGCTAAATCTTGGTGGCACTCTAGTGCTAGCCCCGATATAACACGTTGTCTCTTCTGGTTAGTTCTTTTGTGGCAATTGAAATACTTGTTAGTTCTGTTCGAACCACGCTGGTATTGTTTCCCATTCCCCACTTAATCCTTAGGCTAAGTGTTCTCGAGTAAACTCCACATCCTGAACCTTCTTTTATTTTTGAGCCATCTGTATATATGCGTTTTACATTTGCGGCGTCTGGCTCTGTGTTCTGTTTTATTTGTAATTTGTAGGGTTTATTTAACACAAACCTGGGTTCAATTGCATCATTGGTTGCATGCAGCAGAGGTAGCGCAGTAAGCGCTTTTTGTCATAGTCTTAACCTCAATTGGCCCACTTCCACTTCGGGGTTTACAAAAGCCGTGCGCAATCGTACCATGGCCATTAACGCAACCTTCTTGACGTACAGGTCCAGAGAGGTCAGACCAGTAATTAGTTCCATTGCCGCGGTTGGTGTTGTTCTCATGGCTGTGAATAATGTGTTCAGTATTTTCAATTATTTATTGTTATTCAGTTAATTTTAATATTCCTCGAAAAGTTTCATTTTATATTAATAGTAGTAATAGTAATTCCATTATTGGATCTGTTGAAAAAGAAGACAAAAACTAGGCAATATTGATAACACTGCACTTGAAAAATCCAAATTAATGTTTTTACACACAACATAATTAAAATTTGAAGAAATCAAAGGTTTTGAAGATGAATAACATTCAGTATGGGGAAGGTTAAGCTTTTTCAGTATTTCCTTGTACTATTTGCTTCCAGAAACACACCAAACGTCGATGAAACTAAAGAAGGAAAGACAGCAATAGCCCAGAGATGATGATTGTTGATTTTGTTAATCTTTCAGTGTGATGTCAATATTTGAGATGGCCTTTTGCTGAGACAAGGAAAGTGTAAAGCAAATATGTGTTTGATTGCTCATTCACTTCCCTACTCTCCACCTTTTTGCTAAATCTTATTGTCCTTTTTGAGTAAATATAATAGAAAAAAAAAGTAATATAAGAGTCACGGTCAATAAATATTTCTTTTTCGTAGCTAGTATTAATGGAAAACAATTTATAGTAGATAATGAGTCAAATTTTTCGATAAACACCTCTCATTTTTTGAAAGAAATTCTTAAACTTTGCCCCTCCCATGTTGATCGCTCGTGGTAGCATATAAAAAACACGGGTTTGTAGTAAATAATTAATTACTGCAGGGCCATGCAATGTACAAAGTTAAAAGTTGGCTATCTGTTGAATAAAGGTAAATTATGAGTGATAGTGATAGACTGAAAAAGGGGCGAAAAGGTTTCAATTTTTTTTTAAGGTACAACCACATGTGGTCTTTACAAAATGATAGAGTAGGTCCCTGGCCATTTGAAATCGGCAATTACATTTTTTAATTGGGCCAACATTTTTTATTGCGAAATTTGTCAAAATTATGTTTCATTACCTTTTCACACATACCTCGCGATATCTCCGGAACTAAACAAGATATTTTCAACTTTTTTTTTAATCGGCAGGAAAAACATAAGCGAAGATTACTGCATTAGTTTCATTAGTATATAAATCCTAGTTTTTTTGTAAAATTAGAGAAAACTGTAATCTTTACTTTTTATGCAGCACTATTTTCAGTGATCGAGAAACTTTTTTATTGTTCAAAATGTCACTAAACTATCTGTGTACCAAATAAAGCTGAAGCTTCAAGGAATTTTTTGAAACAAGAATCACTATTCTAAGTATCATAGGTTTCAAGCAGTAGTTACTTGATGTTAAGAGGTTCCGGACCTCCATGCGGGAAGCGGGAAGCGGAGAGATGTCTGCTCGTTAGGAAGCACAATAATTAAACGCGTGTGATGCCTTTTGGTCAAAACAATAAGTTTCAATAATATAAATAATAAATTCCCTTGAAGCTGATTCCAATAAATCATGAATCGTTATATAAATAAGAAATAGGAAGGTTGCACGTACGAAGTCAAGTTCAGAGCGCGAAACAAACATAAATAGTATTATTCATATTTACTAATGATGAACTTGACTCGTCGTATAAATATGTTAACGATAGTGTTTTAACATTCATTCTATTCATTCTATTCATTCTTATTCATTCTATCCATTCTAATTATTACAATTACAATTACTATTGATATTCAATGACTATTAATATTAGTGTTAGTAATAAGTAGTTTAATGTATACTAGTAAAGTAAAGTAATAAACAGAACATGTCCCAGTGCTACAGGTATTGTTTTATTCCTGTAAGATGACCCACCGAGTGACTAGCAACACCACCTATTCAGAGACCCTTCCACACCTATAATTTACCAAGTATCCATCGACGATACATTCATTACACGCGGCTGCAAAAACTATCAAGCATAGAGAAATATAATATAATGAGAGTTGTCGACCCTGTAGTAACAGCTGGCATCACGTTGATCGAAGCGCACCAGGAAGGACGGGATATTTAAACTGGTTAGTTTGGATTGTGGGTAGGTGAATTTCACAATTTGTCTAAAAATTGTTTATCTTATAATTATTTCATTTCAAAAAATAAAATTATATTTTATTTTTTCTAATGAAATGATTATAATTAATAAACAATTTTAAGACACATAATTTAGATAAATGAGAAATCAACACAAATTTAAAATTTTTATTAAACTGCCATAATAACATAACAAATAATCCACATCTATATTACCATCAATTTATCAAATATTTTTATATTATGAATCAAAAAATAACATATTTTTATTAAACTTACTTTATATTTAGGAAAGTTAATCCAATATCACATTAAATTGTACATTATTTTAAAATTATCCAAAAAACAACTAAAAAGAAAGTAGATTCTCCATATCTATGGAGGCAGGAACAGGTCTGAAACAAAATAAATAAAACACAGTACCGTAAGTTACAAAGAAAAAACATTATTTTTATTTGCTAGTCCTCTTACTACTTATATTATTTTTTAATTTATAAGGTGACAAGCTTTTTTGAGCTAAGTTTAACCCTATCCTCAGTAGAATTCCAATTTTTATGACTATAGCTTTGTCGCTAGACACATCCAAAGTGAATTGTTCTTATAAAGCTATTTCATCAAATAACAAGACACAATTTTCATCAATATGCTTCATTTTCACAACCCTTCCTTTAAGCCTATCAAAAATTGCTTTATTAATTCCAGTTTCAAATGGCACTGATCGTAGAAGTAACTGTAAAGTAGATTTACTGGGCAAAGATATAAAACGTTTCAAAACATCATCTTGTGGTCCATTTTTATAAATGGATAATGTTATTGACCACGAAAGTTTATGTTTCTTGCAGTTAACAGTACTACTTTTTTAAAATCTAAGCCTGCTGGATCTAATTTTAAAATAAATCAGATCTTTATTAATATAATACATTCTTCTTGAGAGATGAATTATTTACACTAAGTTTCATTTATTTTACTTAAAGTACTAGATTCCAAACATAGTTTGTTAGTTAGATGTTCCAAATTGAGTTTGAGTTAGAAAAAATTAACTTTTATTTTAATACAGGCAATACGGTATTTTCAAAAGCTTGGGTATTATTATGTTCAACTACTTTTGGTGGTGTATTATGTTATGATGCATGATGTAAGGATTACAAAGGTAAAACAAATTTAATAAGTATTTCGCATAATGAACCTATAAATGCATTATTATCAAAATGATCTTCACACAACCTTTGATCATTGGATGTAGAAGGAAGTTCTAAACTTTTGTAGCACTGTTCACTTTGAGTTAACTGTATAAACCCTCACTTCGTGGAATCTACTCATCATATGGTTTTAAATGAAACTAACTGTTTCTAAATGACTCCACAATATATTTGTAAAAATGTGTAAATTGCAATTGAATTATTGACAATTGTTTCGATATAAATATCATCGTCAGAATGACAGAAGTTACTTTTGACATGATGTATACTTGATATATATTTGGAGATTTGAAAAATGTTTTATTCTTATTACAAATTGCGAAGTGGACAAAAATATTTACTATTACAATTTTCTGCAATACATGACGAATCATATTTAGTGATGACATTTCAAAGGTTCACTTAATTTTTTTTTCTTTATTAGAACTGAAATAGTGAAATCCTAAATAAATTTATAATATGTAATATTTATCACTCAACGGTAGAACTAATTTTAAATCCTACTCACCATTTGTATAATATTTATGTATATTTCTTATTGACATTTTCACTTTGACTTTGACAAACAGAAGCCAGATTCACATCAACCAAAGTATGATTGATTTTGTATATTTTCATTTTTATTGACTTAAAAGTTAATATACTAGGATATTCGATGATATTCATCGACATTAAGGGCAAAATGTTGAGGTGAAAGGTAATTTATAATATTTTAAAGTATTTTATTCCATTCTGCTTATGTAAAACTCTTGTAGTTCTCGCGACCGCAGCGACTCGATGCGCGGGTGGCGGCGCAGAAACGTTATGCCCAATACCGCCTATGCTTCAATCCGTCTCTTTTATTTTGTCTATGCTATCAAGTTTGCGTATTTATTGCTCAAAAACCATGATACTTAGAATAATGATTCTTGTTTCAAAAACTTCCTTGAAGCTTTAACTTTATTTGGTACGCAGATAGCTTAGTGAAGTTTTGAAAATAAAAAAGTTTCTCGATCACTGAAAATAGTGCTGCATAAAAAGTAAAGATTACAGTTTCTTCTAATTTCACATAAAAACTAGGTTTTATATACTAATGAAACTAGTGCAGTAATCTTCGCCTATGTTTTTTTTGCCGATTAAAAAAAAAGTTGAAAATATCTTGTTTAGTTTCGGAGATATCGCGAGGTATGTGTGAAAAGGTAATGAAACATAATTTTGACAGATTTTTTACAAATTTCGCAATATAAAGTGTTGGTCCTATTAAAAAATTTTGTAATTGCCGATTTTCGATGGCCAGGGACCTACTCTATCATTTTATAAAGACCACATGTGGTTGTACCTAAAAAAAATCGAGAAGGAAGCGACTTTTTCTCCGTTTTTCAGTCGACTATGAGTAATATCAAATATCACTGCTTGAAAATATATCTACAACTGCCCCAATAACGTAATTAAACTTGATCTATCAAAATATTTCAAACCAATTATTTTTCTCAACACAAAAGATTTTTTTTTCGTCGTTAGTATCATTTTCATCATAAATAAATACGTCGAAAATATATAAACATGTCTCTAGCCTCCATCAAAGTTGAATAGGAGTTTTTTATTCTGTTTCCATAAAAAGTGAAATTAGTCTGGTCTATTTTGTTACGTGTCAGTAGAGCTACATTATATTCAACTGAATAACGTCCTGCAAAGGACAAAAAATGTGTTAGGGAGTCGGCTTTTCATCCTATCTGTTTTCGAAACATGGAAAAAATACTAGAAAAACTAAAATACATTTGTCAGCTTATTCGTTTTTTTTTTGTGATAACAATGTTTGATGATCCTAGAAGAACTAAAAAGTTATTGGGAGCCAAATTGGTTGTCTATCGGTGGTTTTTGACTTCACAATCGTCCAGGAATATACTACTACTACTAAAAGTGCAGGCGAGTCTTGTCCTGGACAACTCAAGCCAAGGTTCCGACACTGAGGCCACTGGCGGGCCCATTGTGCCAATCCTGCTACCTAGTCATCCATGAAGCCGAGCCCTTCAATAAAGGCCGCAACCTTTTTCAGTGGATGCCTGTTTGTGTCTCCAGGAGCCATGACAGTGACACCGAAGATTCGCCTGCGTAATACAGCCCAGTGTGGACACTCTAAGAGAACATGAACTGACGTTTCATCAGTCATGCCGCAACCCCTACATAGGGAACTTTCCTCTACTCCTAGATTGTAGAGGTGCTTCCTCATACAGCAGTGCCCTGTTAGGAGTCCTGCTATCTTCCTTAGCCTACTCCTTGGTAGTTCAATGGCTGCCCTGGCGTGTCCATCAGTCCATCCCTTCAGTAGAAGTTTGGATTGTCTAGGACCCTGCAGAGCATTCCAATGAGCGAGGTGCTGATTCCTCAGCCACTTCTTCGTCTCCTTGCGTATTCTTTGTTTTGTTAGGCCCAGTGTCGGGCCCGGGCCGCAAAAAGGAGCTGCCGCCCCTTCCGCAGCCAGTGCATCCGCCATCTCGTTGCCTTCAAAACCAGAGTGGGCTGGAATCCATTCTAGCCGCACCACGTTCCGCCTTGCAAGATTAGCAAGTAGTTCTCGACATTCGTTAGCAAGTCCTGAGTTGCCGGTATACCCACTCAGGGCTTTAATTGCTGCCTGACTGTCGGAGTATATGGTTATGCGTCGATCTACATAACCTCTGTCTAGGTTTATCTGCGCACATTCCAAGATAGCATATATCTCGGCCTGATATGCAGATACACCCTCACCCAATGGTACACAAACCTGTGTTCTTGGGTTCCTGGAGTAAATTCCAGCCCCTGCTCTATCACCGGAGCATGAGCCATCTGTGTACCAGACGGTCCCATTAGGCTGTGTATTCCTCTCTTTTTCCCAGGACTCTCTATCCCGTATCATGGCCCTATATGGGGTAGCGAAGTAGTACTTACGCAGGCATTCATCAGCCGCTCGAGCCAGAACTGGAATATCTTCCAGGAGCCGGAGCTTCTTGACGTGCCTGCACTCTTCCCCTCTTCGCACGTATCCCAGTCGTTTCAAGCGCAGGAAAGCCCTCCCCGCCTCAGCCTCGATCACATGGTGAAGAGGCCGAAGATCAAGGATCACCTCCATCGCAACAGTTGGTGTAGTTCTCATGCAGCCAGTTGCCCCCAAACTGACCACCCTTTGAAGGCGTGCCAGTTGCGATCTAGCCGTGACCAAGGTTACCCTCGGCCACCAGACCAGAGCCGCATATGTGAGCATAGGCAGCATAATCACTCTATAGAACCATATGATCGTTTTGGGGGTCAGTCCCCACCTCGGACCAATGGCTCTCCTACAGGCCCAATACGTGTTTGTCACCTTGCTTAGGCGGCTATCAAGATGAGCCTTCCATGTCAGTGATTTATCAAGGATCACTCCTAGATACTTCACCTGTTCAACCACCGGCAGTGGTACTCCGTCAAGATTTAGACCCTCAGGTCTTATACCTCTCTTTTTGGTGAAAGCAACTATCTCAGCCTTGTCAGGATTAACTGCAAGTCCGTGTTCGTTACACCACCCATGTACCCTATTCAGAGCCCTTTGCATGAGGTCCCTGAGAACGGTAATGTGCCTTCCAACAACAAGGACAACGATATCATCGGCATACCCAATCGTTAGAAAGCCCTCACCGTTTAAAAGGGTTATTAGCTCGTCAATGACTAGGTTCCACAATGTGGGCGAAAGAACACCCCCTTGCGGACATCCCTTAGCGACGATTACTTTTGCCACATGGTCTTTCCATGTGGCCTCTACTGTACGGTTGCACAACATGGCCCCAAGCCAGTGAGTGATCATTGGCTCTATTCCATGATTTGCCGCAGCCCTACACATGGATCCTACAGGGGTGCTGTCAAACGCCCCTTGTATATCCAAGAAAGCTCCCAGGGCGATCATGCCATTTTCCAGCGCCTTCTCCACTTGAGTTACCAGTTGGTGTAAGGCACTTTCAGTTGACTTGCCACACCTAAAAGCATGCTGGTTGTTGTGCAAAGGATACCTAAGCCCAACCTTTTCCTTTATGTATCGATCAGCCACCCTCTCCAGTGTTTTCAGCACAAAGGATGTTAGGCTAATGGGTCTAAAGGATTTAGCCACCGTATATGTGGTACGACCCAGCTTGGGTATGAAGACGACTTTCACCTGCCTCCACTGTTCAGGGACATACCTGCGTGCCAAACAGGCCCGAAAGATATGCACCAGAATTGTGCCAACGGCCTCCCAGCCTTGTTGAAGCAAAGCCGGGAAGATTTGGTCTTTTCCCGGAGACTTGTATGGTCTGAATGACCGTATCGCCCAAGTACTCCGCTCGTATGTGACTATTTCTTTTGCTAGAAGATAGTCCTCTTTACATGGTCGCTGTATACCTACATATCCCATGTCAGGACACTCCCGCTCGATTCCCTCACAACCGGGGAAGTGTGTCTCCAGTAGATGCTGCAAGGTATCCACCGGGGTTTCGGTGAAAACACCCGGTGCGGCTTCCATGCAGCCTAGAGCGCTGTCCGGTGATTTCGTTAAGATCCGGCGCAGCCTTGACATTTGAGGTACCGAGACGATATCCTCACAGAAGGCCCGCCAGGCATCTCTTCGAGCCAACCTGACCGCACTCTTGTACTCATTTCGTTTCTGGCGGTATTGCTCCCAATCCAGATCCGACTTTGTCTTCCTAGCCCTATTAAATAGGCGCCGGGTATGTTGCCGTAGCGAATCCAAAGACTTGTTCCACCATTTGTGGCCCTTACCCTCCTTCCTCGTTTTTTCGGCGCAGTTTTCTTCATATGACGAGACAATAATCGAGCCCAGCTCCGCTATGGCCCAATCGATCTCATCATTATTGCTAAAGTTCCTAGGGAAACCGCCAAGCCTCCTTGCGAGATCCAGTTTATACCGTTCCCAGTTGGTAGTCTTGGGGTCCCTATACTTGATTGATTGTTCCTCAACAGCAACCCTGTAACTGAAACAAATGTAACTGTGATCCGACAATGACGGATCATCATTAACATGCCAGTCCTTCACCATACTTACAACGGTACTTGACGCAAGCGTCACATCCAGGACTTCAGCCCTAATCCTATTTCGGAATGTTGGTTTCGTCCCTCGGTTGAGTAGTTGCAAGTCAGTGGTACCTAGATAGTCAAGCAAAGCCACTCCCCTGCTATTGACGCCTGTGCTGCCCCACATAGTGTGGTGCGCATTGGCATCACAGCCAATAAGAAGTGGCAGGTTCCTGACCACGCAGTATTCCACCGCCTTGCGAAACTCCTCAGTAGGTGGTAGTTCTGGTGAGTCATAAGGCAGGTAAGCAGAGCATACCACTAAGCTATGCCTAGTACCATTCCTGCCCAGGACGTCCACTCTCACCGCTACTAAATCCCTGAAACAAAGTTCCTTTATTAGTATTGCACTTACACTGGAGTGCGTAGAAATGCAAACTCTGGGATTAGGTTCACCCACTGCATAGAATAAACTACGCCCGGGTGTGCCTAAGCCTCGCACATGACCTTTATACACCCATGGTTCTTGTATGAGGCATATGCCTGTCTGCAGCTTTGCCATCCTCTGCGCGAATACTCCTGCAGCGGCACGGCAATGCTGCAAGTTAATCTGTGTAAATTTCAAGGCCCCTTCAACAGACATCGAGAATCTATAGAGGTACCTCCTTACCCATTGTTAAATTACTCCGGGGTAGTCTCCGTAGTTCCCGAGGGTAATTTTAACCTTCCCGAGCCCATACCGGATTTCCCCCTTCGTAAGGTTGAGTGCCCCCACCGATCGAGGATCGAGCCCCAATACAATGTTCTGCCTCAAAGAGGCAGCATCCCATCGGGAGGCCCGAATCACCCACCCTTCAGTCCTCAGGGTCGGATTACCAATCCTGATCCTTCTGAGGACCTCTTGGGGAGGGGACTCGATCGGCGCTGGCACCCATACCATTGCCTTTTTGAGTTGTTCAAGGGCCGACTGCTCAATGATTTTGAGCGCCAGTCCCTCCTTCTTGATTTTACTAGCAGCCACTTTGAGCCAAGCCAGAGAGCCCCCATCCGCACAGGTCACCATAACGGCTCCCCGAGCAAACGAGTGTCCCTCAAAACTTGGCACAAATGAGGCGCCAGTCTTGTACATATCCTCATGCAATTGCGCGAGGATATGCGCATACTGCTCCCTGGTGAGCAGATTGTCTGGGTAGCCATCGCGGATGATGGCCACCTTGAGGTCGCTGCTTGCAGCTTCCCCGTACGACTTCCGCTCACCGGGGACCGTGCATACCTTCTTGGAAGCCTGCCTGGCCTCCGGTGGCGTGTTATGCACCCGAGGCCTCTTGGCTCCCCCTTTGGTGACATCAAGCTTAACCCCGCTGGGACCAGCATTGTCATGCGTTTCCCGGCTTGGTGGTGCTGATGTCACCTCTTTACAAGGGCCAGTTGGGCCACCTTTCGGTATCCCTTCTGTCGCCCTTGCAGCCCTTCTTCTTCTTTTCTCGGCACCGCAAATAGATTTGCGGTGCCTTTTCGTTCTTTCAGGTGATGGGGCAGTTGTTCCCGGCATAGCCTGAGCCCTCACCGCTCCCATCATCTGATCGTCTTCATCTTGTTTGGGGGACCCGGTTTCAGGGCACCTCTCAGGAGCCTCTTTCGTAAGGGCCCTATATAGGTCGCCCATCTCAAGAGTCTCCCCAGAGGTCCCTTCCTCCTGAGCCCTCCCCTCTTCTTTATTATTTGGTGAGTCCATATAGATCCCACGAGTAGCAAGGGAAATCTTGGTCCACCTCCGCAGAGCCCCGCATGCGGAGGTAAGGCTACCTACAATGGGGTTTCGCCCAGTTCCCCAAGGTGATGACCAGTAGATGCCGATCTTCTGTTCGGCCACGCATCCTATAGGCCCGGTCATCCCACCGAAGGATTCAGGATTTTTGACAAGGTTATCTCCTCTTGGTCCAGACAGTCAAGTCAAGACCCCCCCCCATCCCTCCGGTCCGCGAGACATGACCACAGACCAGGGAACGTTGGTATAACAGGTGATTTCGAGGTAACCTCGAACATTCGCCTGGCATCGTAAACCCTATGTGCAGTCCCTTAGCCACGATACTACAGCTGGGATAGGTGAAGTTGGTCCGCGGCAGGGTTGAGGGCTGCCAGTTGAGGTTTTATGCTCAACGAGCCCCCACTTCCCCGCAACCTCTTCCTCACATAGATCATCGTCAGAGGCCCTCCTATCCGCCACCTGGAGACGCGCCGGGTTGGTTCTTCACCCCCTCCACACCAGTAAACACCCGAGAACAGTAACGAACATCGTGTATGCCCACTGATGCGGACCCGGGTCCAGGAATATACTAGTAACTTCCATGCTATGTTATGTTTGAAAACAATCGCTATTTTGAGTAGTAGGATTTATTCGAACTTTTCTATACAGTTTTCTTCTAATATCTAATTAGCCGAGTTTCTTTTTGTATCTCAACGTTTTTATTTCATTTTTTTGGATTTCGTTACATCATTTGGCTGTAATGGATTACTTTAAGGGATAGGTTTCAATTACGTCACTCCGACAACTCCACTAATACAAAAAATAAGGCAATAGCCAAGGAAAAACAGACAAAAAAGCAGGAGACAAGTGAACTTACGTATAAGAAAAGAAAGGACATTATTAATTTATTTTCAGTACAGAATTGGGATGTCAACATATTATCATCAATCTTGGTGGTCGTTTGTCTTTTGTCAGTGACCGCTGGTCGCAGAAACCACTTGATAGTTGGACAGAGACGGATTTTCAGGAAGGCCAACTTATATATTTTATATGAAAAATGTTGAGGTTTCTGATGGTGATGATATTGATATATTTCCATCCAGGAAAAGTATCAGCATTTTTCATCTGGCTTTGAAATTTTTCTCAACAGTTCATATGACTCAAGCGAATAGTATTTACTCAATTAAGACCTATTTCTTAAAGGAATTTTAGTATGTCTACAGACTCTCTCTATCCAGTTTTCTATCCATTTTGCAAGTGAATGGAGGTTTCTTCTTCCATTTCACAGAATGTACATTCTTCTTCTCCACTAGTGTGTGCTTTTTGTGCTTCCAATGGTCAGATCATCTCTTCTTTACTACTTTTATTTTCAGAAATCCTAAATTCCAAGGACTTAATGAACAAGGAGCGCTTTGATTAGCTCCTGCATCAACTAAATTATTCGGCCAGCAATTTGCTGAAAAAATAGATGACGAAAATAATGGATTTTTCTATAATTTTCCTGCCATTATAAGATTCTCTCTTTTTCTCTCAAATAACTGTGTGTATTGAAAATAATGATAATGATAAAATGAAACTTTTTAGGATTCGCCACTGAGCTGGCTTGCTGCGGTCTTTCGCACAGACTTTCGCACTTGGCCTTTATCTTACCAAACAAAAACTGTCAGTTACATTTAATTTATCATCAAGTTGACAAGTATACGAGACTATTATTCATTCATGACCGGTGTAGCTAAATAGGGAGATGTCAAGTTGAAATTTCGAGATTGAATGCATATAATTAAATTGATTATAATTTAGGTTAGGTTAGGTTAGGTTTGTGGTGAGTGGGTCTATAAGGCCCTCCACTGCGACTCACAAGAGTCTATTGTGGCTCACACCTATTCAGATTTCACCAAACAAATTCAGCTTCTTAACAAAGCCGATTATTTTATTTGGTGAATGATATTTCAGGTCCGAGGGCGAGAGAGAGACCCTGCCAAACATCAGATACCTGATTCGAGCCGCGGCGGGGCAGGCACAAATTATATGCTCTGCTGTTTCATCATCTTCCAAACAAAGACGGCAAGTCGGATCTTCCGACAGTCCAAGTTTTAGCATATGATGATTCAGATGACAGTGGCCTGTTAAAAGGCCTGTTAGACAACGTAGGTCATGCCTGCTATAGTCTAACATTTGTTTGGAGACATACTTCGAAGGATGTATAAAAGCCTTTGAATGAACCAATCCTGGTAAATTATGCCAAAAGTCTAAAGCTCTTCTTGCTGTCCAGGTATTTAGTGTTTGTTTGGCAAAACTTATTGCGATGCCAATTGTGGGTTCTGGTCCGATAGAAACACGTGCGGCACCCTCCCTTGCAAGGTTAAGACCAATATCACTCAATTATGGCCGAATGGAATTTCAAACATTTCTTTTCATTATTTTGACAAAGATGTCATCATTTTTTTGAATTTGTAGCATGTCAACTTTTTTTTCCTACAACCACTATGCAGAAAATGCTTTTCTACACAAATTTTTATACGCAAAGCAGGCATTTTCCTAATTCTTTTGATAACCGTTGGAAAAGTAATGCGAAAAGTACACGTTATGGCACTTTTCCGCACCGAAATGTCAAACAAAGCTCCCTATGACCTGTCAACTCTTTTCGACAATTCAACCTAATAGTAAATTTCTTATTAGTGTACAATTTTCAGATTTAAACCAAAAGTAAGAACGATTCATTTTACTATTTTTATTAATTATAAAAACATTAGCCCATTAAGCATTATTCTAGGAATTATAAACCACAATCAAAATAATTTATCTTTTGAGTTGTCCAATTTGGACATTGAAAATACTCGTCCATATATTATAGAAAAGGCTCTAACTGCAACCGAAAATTTGTTACCTGACGTACAAATTTAACAATTAATTATACATTCAACTGATTTTTCTATTCATTTTCATATTGTAAGTTATTTCTGTTTTAATAAAATAACTATATAAATTACTGTATTTCTTCCAAATAAATGTGGTTGTAGAAAAAATATTGTGTACAACTTGTACGCAAATCACTTTTCCCACTCGCTAGATTTGCGACACTCGCCTTACGGCTCGTGCCACAAACTTCTGCGCTTGTGGGAAAAGTGACGCTTTGCGCACTAGTTGTACAATAGTAGTTTGTGCAACTAGTGTGGATATGGACAATCCACACGAGTCGAACAGTATATATTTTCTACGACCCATTCAAGAAAAAATCTAGAAAATAAACATTTGAATAAACTGTAAAATAAATATCACTTGAAATTAAAAATTTTCAACAATTTTATTCATAATAGTACCAATTCAATTTTATGTTTTCACTAATTTTTTGTGATAAATGTACAGTTCTTAAATGTACAATTTTTATAACATTACGGTTTCCCTTTTTAAATATGCGATGCTGTCATAAATAGATGTTGCCCGTCGGACTCCCGCACGAAGGGTACAGTATCTCTATTTATAAGAATGAATATTCTGCTAAATATTTCAAGCGTCTGCCTGTTGTAGTTATCAAAATTGAGCAGAATAATTATTTTAAAATAAAATTAACAATTGAAAAAAAAACTTCTTCATTCGGAATCGAACCCGGGTCTGAGAGTCTGGTGTGTTGACCACTCGGCTTCCGAGACTTGTTATAAGCGACCCTCAGAAGTAGTACATACTGTCATAAGAACTAACGTCAATCGGTAGGCCCTTAAATACCCATTTTATTCTGTTTTTAGTATTTGTTATTAATTTATAAAGTTTATTTCATTCAAGTTTATTTTTATAAACAAATATTCTTGATCCAGTGCTTCTGGGAGAGACTTCTTTTGACGTTTCTTTAAATTGAAAAAAAGATGAGTGACGAGTACTAAACGCGAATGCTGATTGGTGGTTTTCATATACGTTCTAGGATGTATATGAAATCATATACGTTCAGTTAACCGATATGGCCTACATTTCCATTCTCTAAACTGTGCAGGAAATGGATAATATACATGTGGGTGTAGAAAAACTACTATTTCCTTGTGTCTAATGAAGTAATCTAGCCTGAGCCACTCAAACCCGAATGATCTTTTGCTATCTGCTTCTTCTACTCAGTTCCTGAGAGTCTTGGAGATTAGAATTAGAACTAGATTTGTTATAATTATAATTATAATTACATTAGTTATAAATAGCTAGGCACATCAAACTTTTTTCTGGAACTTCTGCTCTGTTCATACAAACTTGGCACTAGTGATGAGCAAAGCAAGACCAAGACCAAGACTCGAACAGTCTCGGTCTTGGTCTTGCTTATTCAGTCTTGGTCTTGGTCTTGGTCTTGCTCAAATCTGTCTGGTCTCGGTCTTGGTCTTGGTCTTGCTGTATTTTGTTTGGTCTTGTTTTTAGTCTTGGTCTTGCCATAATTTCTTTCAAAACATTTTGTAAACATTTTATTTTTATGCAACAAACATTTTTAAACCTAAATTTACTATCTTTGAATTAAAAAAAGTGTGTGTGTGAAAAAAAGTTTTTGGTTGAGTCCTGCGTATTTAGTCTTGGTCTTGCTTAGTCGGTCTTGGTATTAGTCTTGTTCTTGTTCATTCTGTCTTGGTCTTGCGAGTCTAAGAATGGTTTTGGTCTCGGTCTTGGTCTTGCTTTTTTGCAAGACCAAGACCAATACAGCAAAACCAAGACCAATTTTGCTCATCACTACTTGGCACACATGTTCAACCTGTTTTCTTCCTTTTTGAGCATTTATTTGTTCCATCCATACCTCTGTCGCTCTTAGAGAATTATGTCAAGTATTAAATGATACAAAACTACAATAATTTAAATGTGTTTATTTAAAAAAATTGGGTATTTAAAATGAAAAAAATAGACTTTTGTTGAATATTTGTTAATCAATTTAAAAAACAGATGAAAAGAGCGTAATTTAAAACGCAGTTGTCGACAATAAATGGAATTACGGATGGGATGGTGGGAAGTAAATGTACTTTCCCGACCAATCACAATTCGAATTTTCCAGTAATTACGCATTAAATGGAATTCAAATCTTCCTTTCACAAAATTCATCGGTAACCGTTGATTATCTATCGATCACCGTTAAATGAGTTTATTTAATACCGTTGTTGTTAGACATTTTGTCGACTTTTCAATTACCTTCGGGCAACGTTTATTTGCTTTTTGCTGTCCGTACTCTGGAAGTCGTTGAAAAAATTTGTTGAACTGAAAAACCTTCAGTTAATCATTCGGTTAGTAACACCAAATTAAAAGTGGAAATGTGTTTGAATATTTTTTTAGACGACGCCATCTGAAAGTTGCTCGTTCTGCGTTTTGAGTGTTCCATGTAGTGAAAGTGACAGTTCCGTACTGCAAAACACTTTCGGGACGCTTTCGGGATGATTCAATCAACGAACCAGTAGAGGTTTATTTTGTGGTTGTTTTATTTTTATTTTTAAGTCTTATTTTATTTAGTTTATAAGAAAGTACAAGATAATGTGCAAATAATTAATATAGTTATTTTCCTAACAAGTGCGGAAAGTGATACTTTCCCGCACGCGACTGCAGTTGACCCGAACGACGCGAAGCGGAGTTCGGGCAAGCGGTCAAGGGCGGGAAAGACACTTTACGCATGAGTTAGGAACATTATTTTTTCTACGACCGTATATACAAAAAAGTATATCAACCCATTTTTCAAAATTTATTTTATTTTAACATGCATATACAAAACTCTAACCAAAAACTATTATTATTATTATTATCAATTATTATTATAAATATTATTATTAGAAACACAATTTGTTGCATTCTGTGAATTACTTAAAATTGCCGGTCCAGTGGAGTTATTTGGTGTTAACTGGTGAGTGAATGACGTTGATGAGGATGGCTTCGTTTGCAGGTCACATAAAGATGACGATGAAGGTGACGGCAACAACTTTAAGTCATTTGTAGATGAAAATATTTCATTTGATATATTTTTCTTATGTCAAGCCCGGGTGGTTTGATAGGTGTTTTATGACACTAATTTGAAGAATGTATAAGGTTGCATCAAAATATTTTCATTATTTTATATTTTCAGAAAATTAAAAATGCAACAAAAAGCTAGAAAACATGTAGATTTTATTTGATGGACTATTTATTCACCTGGTGTAAGAATAGTTATAGCTTCCGAAGTAAAAAACTATCTAATAAGGTCAAAATTTGCATAATTTTACTTTCCCGCACTAGTGCGGGAAAGTGACACTTTCAAAGCTAAAATGCGTGCGGGAAAGTGGGTTAAAGCGCACGGTAGTAGAAAAAATTAATATTGACATTGCTAATATCATTAAGTACATTATATTGTTCAATGAATAAAATGTTTATAATTCTCTGTTATTCATTCTCTTTCCTCAGTGTAATTGAAAAAGTTTTGAATTTTGTGCGTCGTTTTAAAAATGTTGTGTACGCTGCAGCTGAAATACTACTTTGTTGGCCTCGTCTGTTGCTCGCCTCGCTTCGCTCGTCTTGCAATTTTCAGACTCGTCCAACAAAGTAACACTTTCAGTCCTTGGCATACAAATAACTATTATTTTCATCCTCTCTTGTTTTTCATTATCTATCCAACAAAAAATAAAATCTTTACTTGAACCTTCTCCGGAGCTCACAATTTTGCCCGTTTTTATAGCATAGGGAAAACTGTGGTTGAATTCCCTATTTGGGGATGTCATCTGTTTAATGAGGATGATAATTGCCCCATTTGGGATGCTAGAGAACCACGGAGTACCAGCATTACTCATCCTGCACAATTTGACCTTGAAAAAACGATTTATGATTGAATGTTTCTGTTCGGCTGTGTGTATAAGTAAATTATGTTAAAAAAGTGCATAGAATGCAGAGTTCCTGATTTCTCTCCTTCCAATACTAGTGCAAATGTTTGGTATATCATGGACGTTCGTCCAGTTGGGACAGAGCACTGGCGGATAATTTTTTGCATGAGAATTTGAATGTTTATTAAGATCAGTGTTAATATTCTGCAATTTTTCTAATGGGGGGCTGGAGAGATCTAGTGGGACCTAGACAATCAAATAGTCTGCTGGGTGACTACAACCCGTTAAGATCCAATGAATGCACAAATCAAGATAAAACTGCACTCAGAGTCTCAAGAGGTATCCTAACGGGACATTGTCGCCTGAATGGGCACATGGAACAGCACAAAATAGTGGAGGAGAAAGAATGTAGATTCTATGGCATGGGAGAAGAAACCTTCATCCACATACATGTGAATTGCACAGCAATTTAGATTCCATCACCTAGGAGATTACTGGATAAAAAAGGGACATTCACCTAAGTTGAAGTCTGCAGATATCTTCAAGATTCCTCTGGGAAATATAACTGAAGGAGCAACTAGTATCTGATAATTTCCTCATGTACTGGGTGGGAATGAGAAGGCACAATATATATTTTAGGACTCCGTGAATATCACCTAAATAAGCATACATACAGTAGGGGATGCTTGCAGTTTTTCCATTGGGCTTGGGCTTGGGCTTTTACTATTTAAAACCAGATCTCTTGACGGAGCTTCGAGATGAAATTCTCTCGGAAAACGGTATCCACGTAATCTAGCGGTGCTTTCGAGGATGAAGTAGAACAAGTATAATTGAAATTTGCTGGCGAAGACAGGTGGTTGAAGAGGAAGAAAATTAATAATGCTTTTTATTATGGCTTAGGATTTCTTGATATCTAAGCTTTAAATTAAATTATTAGAGGTGACCGATTGGCCAATTCCTGATTGCACTCTCCAGCCTAACTATTTCCATGTAGCTCAGCCAATCAGTATCGATTCTGAACCTAGCAATAGTTCCATGACGGTGGTATACGTTCCGCCTCTAGGTGTCATAATCTGCATATGGTTTTCTCATTTATCTTCGGCTACCTCTTCTACACTTTTCACCAGGATGCTAGTGGTGCTCAATCCTACAATTGTGCTGCCAGCCACTTATTTTTCACTATTTTGAAAGAGCTTCCGTGTTGTTGAAGAGATTTTTTTTTATAATTTGATTAATTCACTGATAAATATACTATGCTAACTGTTTATTTAAAATTTATTGAAACGTGAGCTTCAAATAGTTAACGCTATGAATTCTAACTGTATGTTTTGGCCTATGATAATTGTGTATTCCACCAATGACGTATATTTATATCGGGATATATGGTAAAACGTCAAAGTACGTTTGATTGACGCATTCATTACAAACCAAATCAGTATGAGCGAGGCAAAGAAACAACAAACGTGGTCACGCTATAACAATCCCCCCAAAATAAACACAAAGCACGCTAATAGATGACTAGATGGATGCAGAGATATGTAATGGAATTATCTTAATCACGGCCGTAGCAGGCTTTGATTTCTGGTTTTAATATTTGCCGCTGTAATTGGCATCGTAATTGTTTTTGCGGTTGGAGAGCATTCGGTCGTTATTGAACGACATTCGGATAGAAATTATGGAGGAAAAAATATACAAAGAGTCGCTTCAAAAGCGATCCGCGTGGTTAATTGTCAATTGTTAATTTAGGGGATATGCGGTTGTTGTCCCTTGAAACCTTATTCGAATTCGTTTGGTCTTCGCTTTTCAACATAAAATGTTACTGGATTTTATTCAGGTTTTGCTCCGGGGTATTGTTTTCTGTGGTTTGACCGAAAATAAAATGGTCGAAATGGTCCACGCTTTGGCAGAGTTTAAGCAAAATAAATCGTTGGTACTTTGATTTGAATAATCACTTTAGGTCAAGCGGTATGTTTAAATATATCGGAACATATAGGGTGAGATAATTATTTCCACTCGGCCTCTAGCATACCTATACGAAAAATACATCTTTATTTATAACAGTTTTGGAATATACAGGGGGTTAGTGTTTGTGAAATGCAAAATAATCATTTTTCCATATTGCATTGCTGGGGGCTAGACATTCATATCAACCTTATCATCTGGTCAAGCCACTGATCACTCTTTTCACCTTCGAATAATTATTAAACAAAAAACGGTGGACCACCGGCTTCAAATGCCGGAAATTTTTATGGTTGAAAATTTTTCTTTTGACCGTTTTGTCATCAATTGAGGAACTGTAAAAATTATTTATTATGTGCTGTAGTGAAGTTTGGACTTACTAACTCGCTTTTAGTGCATTTTCATGTTGATTTATAATTTGAAAAACAACTTTTTCAATTAAAGGACTGAGATAGTGACATTTCCTTCTTTTGACATTTTTACTTGATTGGAAATACGTATAGCGTGAAGGAGATGATCGAAGGGGATTCTATTCTATGATTCTAATTCACTGGTGAGCTAGAATCCCCTTTGATCATCTACTCGTGTGTTCTTCGTTCATCCAGTGGGTATTTTTTGTTCACCAGTGGCGGCAATTTTATTTAAGATTAGGATGTTGCCAAAATGACATTCATAGTTCCTTTTAGTGGTTTCCATTTGATTGCGTTTTCACTAGGTACATTTTAGTTTCTTTTTCTTCTTCTCATTTGGAAAATTGGGGGCTGTACCTTTCATTCGACGGGGGTTGAAGTTTTTTCTTTTTTGGCCGAGATGGGGAACTCATGTTCGAATGGGTCCTCAACCAGTACCCAGAGAGTGTTGGACTCATCTCCACGGAAATGCCTACCAACTCTATTTCTTCATCCATCCATTCCTGTACTTCATCTCTGGTCGCACCCCTTCAGCGTTTTTGTCTGGCTCTTGGCATCAAGCTCAATGGATAGGACCTTGACAGCACCGCTGCCGCCAGTCCACCCACTGTCCTGTATGCCTGCACCACCCTCAAAAGTATCCCTCTCTGACTGTCAATTTATAATTCCGGTATTTTTTCATAAATATATGTGATGGAAATAAATGATGGATGAGTGATGGAAATGAATGAATTTATTTTGTTTGACTTTTACACACTTTATATATTTGATACATTTCTGTCCAATTCAAGTCACATTCTTAGGTTACACACTCATTTCTTCAAGCTTCTCACATTTTCCATTATCAACTCTCAAGCATAGCACCGAGTTTCCACTCATGGGAAAGCGATGATTATAATAAATACCGTCTAGAATGAAATAACTCGGGAAAGACATTCGAAAGCAGTCACGTAGACGAGGCAGTGCATATTGAAGAGCAAACAAAAAAAACTTTCATTTATAAACCTTTTTTACTCAGAGCTGCGGGATCTTCCACCTATCCCGGTAATTTATTTCAGCCAGTTTATATTTGGATCTTTTTCATATTCTGAAAAATAGTGGGTTTGCCATCTTATATATATGTACTAGACCTATAGAGATACTTTGACGGAATTCATAATGTCTAAAACTAATTTCACGCCAAGTGAACAAAAAGAGGGTGATATTAATATGTGAAAATGAGATTTTTCCGTGAATATATCCAAGTTTTTGAAGTTTCAGTTAAATCTTCGACTTGGGAAGTTTTATTTAAAAAAGAAAATGCCTACTTGAATATCCTTTAATCATTCAAAAAAAGATAATACCTACCATAATCATTGTTGAGTTTACAATTTCAATAAAACTGGGCTTGTTGTGCTTATCATTGTTAATCCTTGTACTAAGGTGTTGTAAAATGTACCTAGTATACATATAAGACTATGATAGATTAGAATTGTGTTCAGCCATATAGTTGGATAAAAATGAAATGGGTGAAAGGGAACTTGACTGGAATTTTAATTAACAAAATTTTCTATAAATCATAAGAATACATTGCATGAACACGACTGGCATAAAACAATGTCACAAACAACGAAACGGAAAATTTAAAATATTTGAGGCTTTTGTAAACTAATTGCTATGGTTTTTTCCCTTATTCCCAAAAGAATAAGAGAAAAAAGAAAAAGGTAGAACGTGGCGCGGGACACACGGTAGGAACTTTAGTTCCTTTTAAGCAAAAGTTATGTAATACATCTGACGTTATAGATAAACAATTTGCATATTCTTTGGTGGTTGAGTAGTAAGCACACCAGACTCACACGCGGTAGACCCGGGTTCGATTCCCCGCGAGGAATTTTTTTATTGTTAATTTTATTTTTAAATAATCATTCTGCTTGATATTAATAACGACAACAGGTAGACGTTTGAAATATTTAGCAGAATATTCATTATTATAGATAATGGTACGGTACCCTCCATGAGGGTGTCCGATTGGCAACATCTACTTATAACAGCATCGTATATTTGAAAAAGGAAACCGTAGCATTATACAAATTGGACATTCGTTTACCACAAAATTAGTGGAAACATAAAATTGAATTGTTAAATTTTCAATCTGAAGTTATATTGCAGTTTATAGAAATTTTTATTTTCTAGATTTTTTCCTAAGTGGGCCGTAGAAAAAATATGCTGCTCGACTCGTGTGGATTGTCCATATCGCACTTGAACGATTGAGCACGACGCCGTAGGCGGCCATCATATCCACACTAGTTGCACAAACTACTATTTCTATCAAAATATGCCCTTTTACATTTAAAAACTACCTGCCAAATGTCAAATCAATTTATCCATCCATTTTAAAGTTATCGAATTAAAACATTCAAGTTTTCAAAATTTCAACACCTTGTATTTCGAAAAGTAGCTAGACCCCTTAGGGCCGGTTTTACAAGAGAGATTTATACTAGGTATAGTTATACTGGGTATAAAGTTATACCAAAATTTATACCTAGAATAAAATTAGTTGGTTTTACGATGCTTTTTTACACCGCTATAGCAATTCTTACTCCAAGAATTGCTATACCGGTGTAAAAAAGCATCGTAAAACCAACCAGTTTTAAACTAGATATAAATTCTGGTATAACTTTATACCCAGAATAACTATACCTAGTATAAATCTCTCTTGTAAAACCGGCCCTTAATCGCGCAAAAAAAATTATGGAAATAATAGTAAAAATTTATCCGAACAAATTCAAGTAGATCACTAGCACTGCGAATACCAGCTTTGCATAGAATTTCAATATAGCATCGGTGGTTCAGTGGTTAGAATGCTCGCATTGCATGCGGGCGGCCCGGGTTCGAATCCGGGCAGGAGCATATTTATTATTATGAATCGCTGCTTCGTAAACGAGAGAAAGACTAAGGAGGCACAAGCACGCAAAAGCAAGGCACATAACCAAGCAATGTAACATAACGTAGTGTAACGTAACGCGTAACGGTCAGATCTTTTGCGTCGCGACCCCTGGTCGCTCAAACATAACCTGGCGTAAAGAACTAAAGTTCCAATAAGTAATGCCACAAGGAACTTACAGAAGATAATTGCTATGGGTTATGACGTGAAAGAGTATATTTTCTTACTGCGCCAGCGTCCATGCGACAATAAACGAATCCATACTATTATTTATGCTTTGTGTACTTTCTTTGTGTACTCTGTGTGTTCTTTGTGCTCTCACGTGTGTTTTTGTAATTTCGGATCAGTCTGATTGACTGGACTAGAGATTAAGTAGGGAATGGGAAACAATACCAGCGTTCAAACAGAACTGGCTGGCATCTCAATTGCCGCAAAATAACCAAACAGAAAAGTAATTTCTGGCAAAAACATAACGATCTGCACTGATAGTAGACAAGCCCTAGTAGCCTTGAATAGACAACGTGTTATATCGGGGCTAGTACTAGAGTGCCACCAAGATTTATCTAACGCATTGGCAGATAACAATATTATCTTGAGGTGGGTTAAAGAGCACGACAGGAGTAAAGGTAATCGCATTGCCGATTCTTCAGCTAGGGAAGCGGCTGGACTAAAAATTTCAGGACCCAGTGACACCTACGGCATAACGTTACACCCATGCTCAATCCCTCAAGAGATGGGATGGAATCAAAGGATGCAGTCTTGCTAGGATTACCCTGGGCGACCCTGGGAAGCTGGCGCCCAAGAAATATTTGGCGATGACCAGGAAAAACCTACGTTCAACAGTAGGATTTCTGACTGGCCACTGTCAATTAAGGAAACACCTCCATACTATGGGGCTAGTGGACACACCCCTATGCAGGATGTGTGAACAGGAAGATGAAACTGTCAGGCATGTCTTATGCGAGTGTCCGGAGCTATCGTCGATCAGAGAGTGTGTGTTCGGTGAGTCTTGACCCACACCTGCCGATATAAAGGAGATGTCTCCCAGTGACCCGTCCACCTTCCTGGGAAGGACAGGATAGACTATCACCTAGGAGGACAACTCCTCGGGAAGATGTACAATGGGTCACATGTGACCTTAGTGCTGCGAGCCTTCACTCACCTTCCCTACTCTACAGATACAGACTGACTAGACTTCGAGAAATTTTGTTTCTGAAACCTTGACGTAAATTATATCGAATAACAAACATAAAATCATAGGCGATGGATAACAATGCCTTCAAATTCATAGTGTAGTTTGAAAAATTCTTTTAACAATGGATTGTTCATTAGTAGCAGATGAACAAACGAAAACTGCAGATAAAATACCGAGTGAATTACGTAGAGAAAAAAATCGATCGACAAAGTTGAAAAAAGAAGCAGGATAACGAATGTGAAATTCAAAAAAACCGCGGTGTGTTTATATAACAGAACATATATCCAATTAATCCTTTGACATGAACGTGACCTCATCCTCAACGAGAGGTCAAACCAGGACATTTGAAACTGTGTTCACTTTAAACACACTTCAAACGATCGAACAACGTGCTCTATTTGTACAAGGTTTGTATATAAGCTTTGCCACGGCGGCTAATGCTGGTCTGGGCATTGTAGAACAAACAACCACAAAACAAATGTGAACCATCACCGATGGCGACAACTTTTTATATGAAAGAAAGTCGGGTTATTTTGAAGTTTTTTTTGATGATCGCTTTGTGCATTTTCTTGTTTCACGTTACAGTTTATTCAAGAACGGAACATACAGGGACAAAGCTTATATATAATATAGAGACACTCTCTTTGAGATGTTGTACGGGTTGCTTCAAAATTCCATGTCCTATTAAAGACCCTATTAAATGATATATCCTCTTTATAAGATATGTACATTTTTAGGTTTGAGTATGTTCCTTGTCCTGGAATTATCCTTTATATATTTATTCATTTAATTACAATATCCTCGGGCAAGCCCAATTACAGGATCAGGACAAACACAGGATAATAATGACAGGTGAGAAAAAAAAAATACAATGCAGTATTAGGGAAAAAAAGTAAGCACTCATATACAGCTAGGCATTCACAAAAAGAGACTTACACAAACATTATATGCGAAGTGAAATCTTTCCTATGAATTACCTCGGAGAAAGATTCGTTTCATTTGTCTATTATTTGTCTATTATTTGTGCAGAAAATATCTATGTTTGACCCAATCGAGGAGTATTCAATGATAAGTTGGTTTAATGGTGAAAATTTGTAAGCGTTTGTCCTATGTGGTAATTCATAGAAAAGGCTATTGGTTCTAGAATTTGTTCTAGGAACTCTGAAATTTAGTAGCGATACAATAATATCACATTTAAAAATATAATTAACAATTTTATATAAAAACATAACTGAATGCATTGAGCGACAACGAAGTAAACTACTGCTATTAAAACGAGAATAAAAGTGTTCTTGAGGTGTGCTTCTAACAGGATAAAGACCGTCCAAGATATAAGAAGCCGACTTAAAGTATCTTCCTTGTACTCGTTCCAAAGCGGAAACATGAATATTATAATTCGGGCTCCAAATAACACATGCATACTCCAGCTGCGATCTTACAAATGCCGAGAACAAAATATTCAATGTGTTAATATTTTTGAAACATTTCGCATTTCTAACTATGAAACCCAGCGACCGATATGCTGCAGAGACCGTTTTTTGTATATGAGGAACAAAAGATAACCTTTGATCAAAATAAACACCCAGATCTGGTCTGTCGAGGACAATGTTGCACAATTGTTGTAATCAAATTGGATAGTTGTCAGTCATAAAGTTAAACAGTCCTTAATACTTTTTATGCTGGAAAATTGGAAGGAAAACAAAAATCTACTTCAAAATTCCTTTTTAATTTTTATCTCTGACAATTTTTTAAAAACTGATAGCCTTCTAACAAAAAAATAATGAAATTGCTCACAAGAAGCTTGAAAAAACTCGAAATATGTCCATTTTCCAATGAAATCTTCCGTACCTATCAATTACCACGAGGACAATGAAAATTAGGGATTTAAGAGTTTGTAGGTGGTAGAGGTGGTTCAGCTGAACCTGGTGGATGTGGTCCGAATGGATGTGGATGTGGTCCGAATAGATGTGGACCCTTGAATATTCCTTGCCTTTCTGACAGCTTCTTTTGAAACCTTGTACACTCTTCTTTATTTTTAATTTGATCGGCAGGACAGTTGAGTTGAAAATTTTTGAAAATACAAAAATCTGTCACTAGAGCATCCGGTTTGCATTTTCCATCAATATTTGTAGCATTTTCTATATCGGCAATACATCCAGCTATAATTTTATCTACCACAGGAGTAAGATACGATTGTTCTGCTAATTGTTCTTTAATATATTTTCCAAATTCGTCTGGTTTAACTTTACCATCGTCATCGATCTGAAAACCAAAATTTTCACTTAATTTGTTACCAGTTTTAATTCATTTCAATGTTAAGCTTCCGTTGTTCAATTTTAACAAATCTATCTTTAATGCTAGTTACAGAAAAATCTACTACACTATTGAAGATTCTGTCATAATTTGGACCGTTAAGAAGTTGAGAAGTACCTTGCCACCAATAAGGATCTAAAGATATGCGATATCCAACCAGAAATTATCTGGTCATGTCAAAAAGAAAGTTCTAATAATCGTAAATCTCTTAAGTGATATAATTATACACCAATTCCAATTAGAAGGGACAATATCACTTGTACACCAGCCATGGAGCTACTATTAAGAGGAGATGACACAGTCGACTATCTTATAATAGGAAAGTGGTATCACATGAGTGAAATTGTGATGTGAGCAATATGGCGTCGTCGGCAGAGCCGGACTATTTAAATTTTCAATCAATAAACATATATTCACTAGTGAAATTGATAATATAGAAACACTGTAGGTATTTTGTTGGCTGCCAAGAACCTCTTTTTACAAATATCAACAACATATCTCTTATTGATGGAGTTCTAAGAAATCCACAAACATTAAATATAATATGAAGTTGAATAAAACTTATTGGAGCACAAAGAAATATATTCCAGTACAGTCATTTCGATTGTTTACTAACCTATAATAATGTTGTTCCTGATGATTTTTTCGTATTTACACTGTCTCTACTTGTACTACTTCGTGAAGCACAAGAAAAACCATTATTGTTCAATTATTAAAATAGAAAAAAACGACACTAACAAAAAGAAAATCCAAAAATACCCAATTCACATCCACAAAACAATACTAATGTCAAATTGACAGAGAAGTGGAAGTAAAATGGCGAAACCGATACCACTTTTATGATAGGCGTAGCGACTCCTCTCAATACTAGCTCCATGACACCAGCTTAGGGGTATTTGTGCCTTATCAGTACAAGGTAGATATCATCCGTCCAGAAGCTTTGAGAGCATAATTCTGATATGGATATAACGCCAAAATCACATTGATACATTTACCCCAGTGAAGGGGATGATAAAAATGCGATAATAGCGACATCCCCACAACTAACCACGAACCAAAATTTGAATTGACAAAACACTTCCTCGGTTTTGTAGTTATTTGCTTAATTACACTTCCCTGTAACAATTTGAAAACCTTATATTTTGAAGTAAATTGTACACACTATCTATATTTTTTGTATACATTTTTGTCCCTAGGTTTGATAATTATCCGGTAATTTTTGAAGCTTCAACGTGAGCAATGATATTATATTCATTGTAATTATCATAATTATGTTTAGGAATAAATATAATAATCCGCGTAATAAACACATCCTGTTGTGGTGAAATATCAATTGTGTGTAATTTTACGGTCACTTACGATGAAAATATTCAAAAAAAGGTGAATCATCATTAAAAACGAATTTTTTATGAATGATTTCATATAAACGTTCAAATTATACCAAAAGAGAACAGAAAATAAAATATTGTTGATGTTTATTTTGAATTTGTGTTAAATTTAATGTTATTTTCAGAACTTGTAGAGTTTTTAATTATTTTTTTTCATCTATTGTACTGACAGACCGAACAGGCTATTTATTTGTTATTCAAACTGTTCTGTCAGCAACTATAAGCACATTAATTCTGAATATAATCTCTATTATTACCATATTTTTCCAAAATATAAATGGATTAATGGTAAAAAAAACATTTCAAAAACAAGCTCTGCCCTGAAAAGAAGAAAATAAACTTCAAATAATGTCAAACTAATCAATTTAGTAAATGTATCAATAAATCTATTAAATTATATGAAAGCTTGTCGCGAGATTTACCTGTGTTTATTTATTCTCTTCTTTTTAGGACAATTGAATAAAAACTTGTTTTTAAAAGTTTATCATTAAATTTTCAATAATCAGATTTTCTAACAATAGGACCTTCCCCATATTTTGTATTTTATGTGATGAATCAGTTTTCTTGTTCTTCTTTCATTTGATACCCATATTGTGATAGTCACATAGCTAAGCATGCATTATCTTCCAAATTTTAGTTCAATAGGCTAATGATAACTGACTCAAAATTTAGTAGCAAGATTCCACCCGGACAAACGTACATTGCAAGTTAAATAAAAGCATGAAAAAACATGTTAGTGAGTCAGCAGAAACTTGAATTTATTATAAATTCTCATACCTCTATGATTATTTACTATATCTATACTTTTGTAACTATCTTTGTGTACAGTACAGGCCAGAAAACCTTCTAAAAGTAACAGTGCCATGAAGACAGGACTCTTTGAATTTTTAAAAAGAAATAGTGCCACATGTTAAGGAAAAATGTCCCGAGGGAATATCTATGCATATTCCTGCACTTTAGCACTCTACCTTATGGTAAAATATTTCTTATGGGACAAGCTATACCAAAACTTAATTGATCTAAATATACAGTATAAATTAAAACAGAAGGTGTCTGAGTTACTGAAACAGATACTTACAAAGTTGTTCTTCTGTCCAACACATTGAGCAATACACTGAAAAATAAAAAAAATATTTAGTCGAATTTGCTTATTTGGTTATATCCGAAAATAATAGATAATGAATAGTTTCTCTAATTTCATTTGGTGCTGTGGTCCAAAATTAACTTCTTTTATCTCGTCCTATCTGGTCCAAAGTTCCCGCAGCACCTCAATGTATCAATTATTTTTTCTCAATTGAGCTGTTTTTTTGGTTGATAGAATTCAGTTACAATTTCAGTAATAGGCTTTGC
>CAJUYH010002948.1:0-36031 GCA_910591685.1 Galerucella tenella
CTGTAGAAATAAATATTTAAATGATTACATTGTTGCAAAGGCGATAAGGAGACCTTTCAAATGAGCTGTCACGTGACCTCGGTTTGTATTTAAAAAAATCGTCGATGACGTCATTACGCCATCACTAATGACGTAATGTCCAACACATCTATAGCAGTTGATGGCCATTCAAAAATTAAAATTGACGTGTTTTAAGATTTTTTTTAAAAGTCGTCTGTTTCTGAAATAATGAATTTATTCCATACTTTTGCATCATACTGTATTTTTATGCTCTACCGTTTGTTTTGAGTTCAACAAAGTCCTTTCCCCATATTATTTTAATAAATAAAGACCTATGGATTTTTTTGTTTTTATTTAAAAAAAAAAATTCTTTTTAACATACACCATGAGTACATCCTGAATGTCGACAATCGCCGGTGTGAGTTTTTTTTTTCTAAGGAGCCGTCCCTTCGCCGGTACCACCTCAGCCTCCTGGGCTTATTGTGGATACTCCTAGTGTTCTGACTACAACCTATTCAGCCAATCCGTTTCCTGTATTAGCTCATACAGGTTCTTTCTGGAGTCATTTGGGTTCTGCCATACAGTTTCAACCTTCGGTGGTCCAGCGACTCACAGTTGCATAGTACATGCAGAGCTGTTTCGGTATAGTTTTTGCATCTTCTGCATGTAAGGTCTCCGTTATACAGTCCTATTTTGTTCAGGTGCTCCTTTGTGGGAAAGTGTCCCGTAAGTAGCCCCGTTATGGTGCGTAGTTTGCTCCTGCTCATTGGGAGCAGTTCTTTCGCAGCTTTTTCTGATGGTTCTTTTATGAATTTCTTCCCATGTATTTGCCTGGTCGTATTCTTTCAGTGTTTATTGTGTTGCTCTTTCAACCACCCTTTTAACCATGACCTCGATAAGCATCTGGGGATGCCCACTGCAGGTTCGGGTCCGTTCATCAGAGTTGACGATCCTACTCTTGCGAGTTCATCAGCTTTTTCATTGCCTGCGATTTCTTCATGACCTGGGACCCACTCCAGTGTTACACTGTTCTACACTGTTCCGAGTCGCCCGTCTTCTAAGTTCTTCGCCGCATTCCCATTCTAGCCGAGATGTCACCCTATAGCTCTGAAGTGCTTTAAGGGCAGCTTGACTGTCACTGTAGATCCTAATCTGCATGTTGTTGTAGGCTCTCATAATATTTGCCCTTGCACATGCAAGTATTGCATAGACCTCTGTTTGAAATACAGAGGCGTATTTTCCTAGCGAGACGATTCCTTCATATTTGCTCGTCTTGCTGTATATGCCCGCTCCGGTGCCGAGTTTATTTTTTGATCCGTCTGTATCCCAGATCAGTTCATTCGCTCTACTAAGTGGTGGTGCGTTCTCTTCCTCAAGCTCCTTTCGATCTTTGATGACAATCTCGAAGTTCTTGCGAAAAATATATCTGGTGGTCATGTGGTCTGTTGGCATTTTGAAAATGTCATCATCCATGTGCCCTCTCCCATGTGCCACGTCATGGTCTGATGCTTTTTCCAGTCGGGTTACTGCTGCCCTTGCTTCGCACATTATGACACAATGTAGCAGAGGAAGGTCTAGCTTTGTCTCCAGCGCCGCTGTAGGAGTAGTCCTCATTGCCCCTGTAATGCCAATGCATGCAAGTCTTTGGACCTTGCTTAGTTTTAGCATAGCAGAGGATTGTCTGATCTTTGGCCACCATACCAGAGATGCATATGTGATCCTGGGAATGACAACCATTTTGTACAGCCAGTGTACCATGCTGGGTCTAAGTCCCCATTTAGTGCCGTAAGTGCGTCTGGCAACCATGAAGGTCACCTCTGCTTTCTTGATCACGTGCTGGAGGTGTCGGCTCCAAGTTTAGCCTGGGTCTAGGATAACCCCAAGATATTTTATTTCATCCGACAATCGTATTGGTTCACCTTGAAGCGTCAGAGGGCCAAGTCCTTCCCTTTTCCTTCTTCTGGTGAACACAATTATCTGTGTTTTCGAAGGACTAATACGTAGCCCTTCTTTTACAGTCCAGCCTGTCACTACATTTAAAGCCACCTGGAGTCTGTCTCTGGTTGTACTGTTGTATTTACCTTGGGATAGAATTACCAGGTCGTCTGCATATCCTATGGTGTTAAATCCTTCTCTGTGAAGGGTTCTGATGAGCCCGTCCATGACCAGGTTCCACAGCAGCGGGGATAGTACTCCCCCCTGCGGACAACCCCTGGTTGCACGTACGGCCATTGTCTCCCCCATCAGAGTTGATTCTATGAGCCTGCTTCTGAGCATGCAGTTCATCCACCTGCAGCTCGTGGCATCGATCCCAGAATTCCACGTCGCCTTAGCTATAAGTGTAAGTTAGAAATGATGAAATTTCAACAATATTTCGGACATACGTCAAACAACGTTGAGAATGTTGACATTCACCAGATTTCGGTGTTTCGCGGTAACATATGTATAATATGATTGATAAAATAATATACTGAGATCAAATCTTCCCATCCATCGTAATACAGTTTATATCAGTGAGAGACAAAGAAATATTGGAATGAGATATAATGAACAACATTAGGTATTCATAGTTGTCAAAATGATCAGAGACTCAATTTCTTAGTCAGTAGAAAGTATAAAATAAAAGATAAAAAAGTTGCCTAATATACGCGGGACAAGGAATAGAAATTTATTCTCCATTTTCGATTGTATTTTAGATTACATGTATACCTACCATAATGTCTGATATCTTAGACCATGAAATGTCTTAATATTACATCTCATATTCCAAATGTAAAAATCAGGTATTCATCTTAATTTTTATAATTCATTCCTGACGATGCAAACGTAATTTGCGGAACTGGTCCAGCGATGTATATTATGTTTTTATTGTGGAATTAGTTATTTATTAATTACATTCAATAATTATGGAAAAATTCCACAAAATCCAATAAGGGTTGAAACAATTCATTTGTTCTGTTTTTTCTGTTATTTTAGAAATATAAAATTCATCATATTGCTTTCTTTTTCCAAACTTGTATTAAAAAAATGGCCTTTTCTCATGTTATGAGTTTATCCGTCTTTGTTGTTTCTCTCACGGATTAGGAAAAATATCTGTCTCAGTTTCTTGAGAAGATGCAGCCCATTGGTAGAAAAATAGTTGCATGATATTCTCCAAATAATCCAATCACTTTTTATTCAATTTTTTCTGATCTCTTCCTCATTCACACGTTTTCATCAATGAATTCGACCTCTCCAATGTTTTTGGAAATTTAAATAAATAAGTTCATAGAGTAGAGTACTCTGGAAATTCAACAATAAATCCACATTGCTGAAAATTTTTCTTTGGGTGTTTTCCTTTTACATTGCCTTCGACAAATAATCTTCACCGTCCATTAATATTCTCAGAAATGGCCGATTGGTAGGTGATTCTGTAATAGTACAAGCTGATTACTTTTTTGACAGAAAAATTCCTAACCGGATAAACAAAGTTGGAGAGAGTGGGTATTAATGCCAGAAAAAAAATCAGGCTCTGACTGTATCCAGGTGTGGAGGGGTTGACGGTTACTTTTTTTTAGAAAGAGTTGTGATAGGCCTTATCATTTGTCAAAAGTCTTCAACTTTCATAACAACTGTTACTTTAATAGAAAAATATAGTGCGAAAAACTGATAATTCAAACTCATATTCATTGTTTCCCAGTAGCTAAACATTAAATAAAAATGTTTTTGAATTTTCAACGATGACTGAATAATTTGTGTTCATGAAAACACGAAAATGAAATCTGTTACTATTATTCTTAACATGGATGAGATTAATCCAAAATCTGCATATATTATGCCCAATCAAAAATTTAACAAAGGAGACTAACAGATGCTGTAACTTCTGCAATTGATTTTGGCAAATTTTACTGTAAGGTCATTAGGAAAATGAACATAGTAATTATTTTCGCCAATAAAATATTAAAAATTTATCTACAAGACTATATTTTGAATAAAAAATCTATGAAAACTTTCGTTACCACTTGAATCACTTTCACAAATTTAAGTCAATTTGAATTTTTTTTATGTTGAACTAATCTCTGTTTTTCCCCTTGTCGATTTCTTCAAAAGATGGTCTCTGCATTAATGCAATCTTCCAAATAGAACATACATTTGAACACTGCAAACCATGTTACCTACAACAATGTAACTATAGTAAGAAAATAAAAATATGAATAGTATTCGACTCCTTAGCTATTTTATTCAATATCTTTCTATTGATGTAGCAGTTTTTAATTTTTATATGAAAGTTGAAGTCTACAAAAAAATAGGTCAGTAAGAACATTCTGTCTTTTTCAGGGTCTTGAAAAAATGTATTTTTATAAAGAACGTGAATTTCTTGAAAACCATTGAACTTTTTGACACTTTGAGATTATTTAAACAGCTTGTTCATAGCAGTTCCTAGAAGTTTTTAATTATCTTCTTTTTCTAAAAAAATCAGTAATTGAAAATTGTGAAAAAGCATATTTGTTATCTTTTTCAACCACCACACCTTCTAGACTGCATTCACAACTTCAATTTTTTTTCTCAATTGGCAATGTCTTTTTCTGGAATTATTTTGCTTTCGGCTGTTTATTGAGCCTACTGCCTGGCCTATTAATATTTCCAACGAATTACAATCTGGCGTCGTTCTGCTACTTTTTGTACATATTTTGTTAATTAAAGAACACAACTAAACAAAAGCATCACAAACCTCCACTTCTTTGCATTTAAATGGCGATTAAAGTTGATGTCGTTTTGGCTTTCCAAATAATATTATAATAAAATTATCTTATTTTACTACAAATTACTTCCTTTATCCAATTTGTTGGAGTACATACTGCTTACATTGAATATACTATTACTTGTAACTCACAACTTCAATTTATTTAATATAGCTTATTTTTCTAACTTTTTGGGATGGTGTAGCATAGGTTTGTGATTTTAGTTGGATGAATACTGCATCTAGTAAGTTTGTATGTTGAGATTTTGTTGTTGATTTGTTACTAATCTGATGGAATTTGAAAACATAACAGAGGATAGGGTTATACCAACCCTCTCTTTGAACTGTTTTAATTTACTGATCGTTTATATGTTATCGACCATACACATTGATGATTTTTTTTTTGAGATTAAAAAGCTGTTGATTAATGTTCTATTGTTCTTAAAATTACGTCAAATGTTAAAAAGCATTTCGGAGGTTGTTCAACTCCATTTATAATTATTTTCGTAGTTTACCATGTTTACCCGTTCCCCTTATGTCTTTTAATATACGAGGTATGTCAGAAAATATTACTTTACCAATCGTACAACACAAGAAATTGACGCTGAAACTAAGAAGCCCGAAATTATTTTGGACTATAATCGAACCAAAAGTGGTGTAGATACTGTGTGATTCATATACGACACAAAGATCAACCAGAAGATGGCCTTTTGCTTGGTTTTTTCGAATACTAGATATTGCAGGAATAAATTCTGAGACCGTAACTAATGATTCAAAGCCGGATGAAACAAATCCCAGAAGACGAACTTTTTTGTACGAATTAGTTATTTCTCTAATGGAAGGCCACTTGAAAGATCGGGCTAAAATAAAAACCTTGCCAAAAGACGTCACTGAGTTTCTTTCTCGATATCGACAGTTAGAAGAAGTTGTAGCAACAGTTCCACAAAATCGGAAAGGCAGATGCCACATATGCAGTTCACACAAAAATAATAAAACCACAGTTACTTGTTTTACGTGTTTAAATTTTGTTTGCAAAGGACACAGTGTAAGTACCGTCCAGTGTAATAACTGTCTGTTCCCACCCGTAGAAGATGAATAACATATTTAGGAATCCAAATATAACAAGAATTTGTTGGTTTATTTTGTTACCATTATTTTTTATGAAATTTTATACCTATTTTTGGTGTTAAAAAAGTTATTTGACCAGTAAGTGCTTTAATAAACAAGAATATTTTTTAGTTTAAGACTCATGTATAAAATAAAAGTGGTTTAATCCGATAAACTGACGTTTTTCTGCTTGCGGTCCTCAGTGCCGCAACGCGCCCGCTCACAGGGAGTAGGATAATAATGCAAAAAAATAGTTGTAGTTATATTAGTTACATTATCTGGGATAGTAGTAATTGAATTTTTCAATTGTATGTATTTGGATGGGCAGTGTTAAACAAAATTTTCCTTACTAATGTTTTGGGATAACCATTATTAATGAATAAGTTAGATAGTATGTATATGTAAATTACTATCATGTAACGTATAATCTGAGATATTATTTTAAATTTGTTTTATCAGATTTATTTTTGTTGAAAATTTGTGATATGAAAAATATATCTACCTGAACAACAGGGTTTTCGATACCGGTCAACTGTGATTATATCATTATTTCTAATAAGTCTGGTATCTAAGAAAGGAACAGATTGTTCTGAATCTTCTGTTTCAATAGTAAATTGGATGTAAGGATCATAACTATTAAATGTTTCTAATATCTCATTGATGCCTGTATTGGGTAATGCTAAAATAATATCGTCTACATATTCCTTTATAAAATGAGAATGAAAAGAAAGGACAGGAATAACGATGTCTAACAAGTCATCATCAACGTAAGCAGACATTCCAGTAAAATCATTTTTATCAGATATTGAAAATACACTAAATACTATTGGTGATATAAACATTCGATCTATCACCACAGCAAGAATAACTAATGTAATAACTAATTATGTACCGGGTGGCCAACTAAGAACGGCCGTCGGCCATATCTCAGGAGTGGATTATAGCACAGGTTCCGGAAAAAAAATATATAACAAAAATGGTCTCGAGAAACGCCCGGAAATTATTTTCAGAATTGTAGGTCCACCGCTAGAAGGCGTATTTGACAGTTAAAATTTTGAAATGCAAATGTTTTCAAAATTCACTCAATTGAGGAGCATATTAAGTATTATAATCAAATTCCTCGATAAATTCTGCAAGTTTTCAATATTACAAGTTTAGGTCTATCTCTCCAAATAAGGGGTGGGAAGAGTGGAAACCTTGTTACGAAAAAACGCCTGTAATTCGGGTTCTGCTTGACCGATTTTAATAAACTTGATGTTGTTTGGAAGAGCTTTTGTTGAACAATCGAATATTTGTAAATATGAAGCAATCTGAATAATAACATAAAAGCTAGAGGGCGCTGTTTAATTTTTTCTTAATATTGTGTTTTCTCGTAACAATTTTAAATGGAAGCATACAAATTTAAGTAGATCCTTAAACATTAGAATAAATTAGTAATAAAACACTGCAAACCGCAAGGCGATATCTCTTTCCTATCCTGAGATATCGTAAGAAACAGGTAAATGGCGGGAATTGATCTTCCAACGTCTAGAAGGCTGGTGAAGTAAGTTGTGCTACATTTTTTCAATTAATAAAAATGTTATATTTGCTTTCAAGCGATCAGTTTTCAAATCAAAAGCATCAAATATCAATAAAAACCGATATTTGTTCATTTATTTGGTTGAAAAGATACGACAGACAATACCAAGTATTTCAAGGTCAGAAATTGAAGCTGCTGTTTTCTCTACCCGTCAGCGATTTATTCCATGCATTGAAAATGATGGACGACATACATATAGTGCGGCACTAATTACGTACCTAGTTATTTATCAAAGGTTTCAATTGTTCGATTTATCACATTATTTTAAAATTCGTTTTCATTGTTGGTAGCAACAGCATTACATTTAGGTAATCTAGTGGCAACCATTACATTAGTGTGAAAATTTTTGACAGTTCCAAGAACCAATCAAATTTCCTCATTTTTTATCATATGAACAATTCCACCCAATCATGTCAACATTACACTGATAACAGACCATGGGCTATTTTCACGTTGCTATGGATACATATTGATTTATTTCGATTTTGAAGTTTCAAATATTCAATATTTCGAAATGTCACGATTTGGTTGTAATGCTGAAGCCCAAAAATTTTCCATCCGAATTTTATGACAACTTTCTCAAGCTTGCTGCTTGTAGGCAACAGACCTCCGCCAAACTCAGTAAAAAATTATTCGATTCAAATCAGATTGATAACAATACAAAAAAACAATTAACTATCTATAATGGGGTTATAGCTAAATATTACAGTTTACCTAAAATACATAAACCTAATCTATCAGTAAGACCGATTGTAGCTTCTCAAGGATCTACAGAACATGTATCTGCATATATAACAAATATATTTACTAATGCAAATGACAACAATAATGAATATTTTGTGATAGATTCCTTTCAAATTTCAATTGCATTTAATAATATGAAATTACCCCCTAACTATGTTTTAGCAAGTCTAGATGTAGTATCCTTATTTAATAATATATACTTGGAAAAAAGCTCAAGATCTATTCAAAAAAATTTGGAACGTATTCGTTTACATTGTAATATAAACAAAAATACTTTTTTAGAAATTATCACTGGTTTGTTTAATAATACTTTCTTCGCATTCAATAACAAAATTTATAAACAAACTTTTGGTACTCCAATGGGAGCAAATATTTCTCCAATTCTAGCTGATTACGTTATGGATTACTTGTTATTCCTGTCCTTTCTTTTCGTCCTCATTTTATAAAGAAATATGTAGACGATATCATTTTAGCATTACCCAATACAGGCATCAATGAGATATTAGAAACATTTAATAGTTATGATCCTTACATCCAATTTACTATTGAAACAGAAGATTCAGAACAATCTGTTCCTTTTTTAGATACCAGACTTATTAGAAATGATATAATTACGGTTTACTGGTATCGAAAACCCTGTTTTTCAGGCAGATATATTAACTATTTTCCATACCACAAATTTTCGTTCTCTTCTGACCACCCTTCCCAGCTTTGTATCTGTGCTTCTAATTTCTTATGTATTAAAAAGCCTACTCCTGACACTGCTCTTCTTCCTTGTAGTACTTCGCTGTATATTAGTATATTATCTTTTGCTAGTTTTTGTATTCCTTGTTATTTTTATTTTATTTCTTGTCATTCCTAATACATCAATCTCCATTTCTTTCAAATTCTCCCTCCAGCTCTATTTCGTTTCCTGTGATGCTTTTGATATTCCATGTCGTTAGTTTCCATACCGAAGAATTTTTTGTTTTTATTCATCCGTTTTACTGCTCGTACTATTATTTTGATTACTATTTTTATTATTTATACTTATATGCTCGCCCTGTTATTGTAATTGTCTTCGTCATTGTCTTTGTCTCTACCAATGTCCATGTCATTGTTTTTTTTATCCTTATTCTGTTGATTGATATTATAATTTTCATTTCCACTTATTTTTCGAAATTCAAAATAATACTGTTACCATACTACAATTATTATAATCATTTCTATTACTGTAACTATTTTTACAAAAACCCTTACAACTAAATTTATTATCTAAATTAATATTCAATGATCTTCTTCCTTCTCTTATTTTTTCATCCTTTTATTATTTTCCACTTTTTTACCCCCTATCACTTCTAACTTTTATTAACTCGTTTTCTTTGTATCCCCATTTCCACTCTCCTGTTCCATTATACATTTTTCTGTATCCAATTTTGGTTGCAGTTTCTTCTTCACTCGCTCTTATTCTAATTATCCTCTGTATCTCTCAGTCTTCCATCGTATCTGCAAATTCTTTTTGGTTTTCAGTATCTGGTTTCATACCTTGTATTACTATATTATTACGTCTTTTCTCATTTTCTAATATATCCTGTCTTTCTTCCATCTCCATGACTATTTTTTCCATTTATATATAATAATTATTAAGTTTTTCAATTTAGGTTTTCAGTTGTAATATTTCCTTTCTATATTATTTCTGTTCTATCCTCATTTGTTTTATTTCTATAGTTCGCTTATAGATTCTCCCATTTTTTCCATCATTTCCACAAAACATTTCATGTTTTCTTCTATTTTTCTATGAGCTTTGTTTGGTGTTTTTCTATCGAATCTGCTTTTTTTGAGCTCATCATAATGTTGGTCTTCCTCATCTTCCCAATCACTTTTTCTTTTCTTGACAACTTCATCTTCGCTTTCCATTTTCATTAAAATCCGATCTTTCTTATGGTCCCAATGTGTTGATTGCCAATTTTTTTTATCGGTTTTGATCATGGATTAATTTGTTGTTTTTATGTTTTTATTCTCATATATTTTATACTGGTTACTGGCTATTTGAATGAATAATTCAGGTTTCCTTATTTGTTTTCAATGTTGTTTGTTGTTTTCTTACTACCCAAATGCACTTTGACGGCTTACTATATTATCCACTTTTTAAATTTGAATTACTCCAAAATCTCCAAAATTTTAGTCAATATAAGTGACTTTTCACTTTCTTGCCAGGGCCGTATTTTTTCAGTATTATTTGAATAGATTTTTTTGTTAAAAATATTAGATATGGCCAAAAATAAAAGTACACTGACACATATCAAAAAATCCGGACACCAAAAACTTTGTTTATCTCTTGAACCACTTATTGAAACTAGGTTAATTGTTTTGTAGCAATACTGTAGTTGAAATTTCAAAGGTTAAATTTAAAAATATACGGGGTGCATGAATTGTTCCACACAAATTTTTAAATATCATTTAGGATGTAGCAGCTACAATATAAGGTGTAAACTATAGCCAAAATTTAGCACCCTGCTTTATGAACTTTTTTGGCAATATGGCTACTAAATTTCAATTTTAGATTTTAGACCATTCAGAAGTTTTTATGAAGTATAACTCACAACTTGTAATAACTAATTTTTTCGTTTCCAATAATAAAGGTAGTAGGATTAAAGTATACTGAATAACCCGTACATTTTTATCCACATCCATATACACTGGAAAGGTCGTTGAAAAATAAGTTCAAATGTACTTTTAATTTTCTTGAATTCGCTATGGTTTAATAAGAAAATGGATAATTATATTTAAAAAAACTTTATTTTTATACCATTTTCGGATGATCTTAATCGATTAGGCGATGGCTAACATGGTAGTGTACGGTATTATTCAAAAGTTGAACCTGAAGTATGGCGGTTCGCTTCGCCGCTGAGATGAAATTTTTTTCTTTTTGTTTTTAATTTTTTTTTCAAAATTTTTGTCTAAAAAACCTTTAATTTGAAGTGAAGTTATTTGTTTCAAAAATTGTAGAAAAGAACTAAAAACAAAAAGAACAAAAAATATCTCAGCGGCGAAGCAATCCGCCATATTTCAGGTTTGACTTTTTGATACCGTGCACTACAATGTTAGCCATCACCTAATCGATTAACATCAACCGAAAGTGGTATAAAAATAGAGTTCTACTTTTTTAAATATAAATATCAATTTTTTTATTAAACCAGAACGAATTTAAGAAAATTAAAACTGCATTTGAACTTATTTTTCAACGACCTTTCCATATCTGTTATTATTATTTGATAAAAAAATTTAGTTTGCGTTTAACAGTTTGGTACAGGAATCCCTATGTCGCATCTTATAAATAACACAGTGTATATACTATCAATATGTATTTAAATAAGGTGAATATGGCAAAATTTTAAAAACAAGTCAAAATATATAATCACTTAAAGAACAAAAGAACAGTTGGTATTATATCATTAAATAGGGAATCACCCACCCTGTACATCATCCATCATAATATAAAGCTTCATTATACAGCGTTTCTGAAAATTCTCGCACCAAGGGATTATCTTTGGAATGGATAATGGGAAAGTTATGAGATTCTAGGACTATGGATGAGACGTTAGATTAGATTGAATGACGTGGCTAATCGACCTATTCCACAGCGAACTTTTAAGATCTATTGTGGTCCTCTGAATCTAGATTATATTCTCCAGCCTGACCCATAACCCAAACTAAAGAAGAAACCTGGACAAAATAAATAAAAACCTCGGAGAAAACTAAAATACAGGAGCATTGGCAACACTGGTAATCTGGAGATGTCATCGCTGCCGGCCTTCGCCATCGCATACGATATTATTTCAGTATTTGTTTTATTTGATAAGTGAATAATGATTATAATAGTATATCATACACCAAGGTGGTGAAGACTATTATTATTGTCCGAGCACCAAGATGCCAGGTGCCAGGCTTATGAATGTCTTCAACACCATGGTGTATATACAATTTTTTTCACTACTAGCCAAATTTAAGACAAAAATTGAAAATAATTCACAAACGCACCACGAGAAGCGTTTACTCATCGTCTGACTAACAAGTACTCTGTCAGTTTTCGATATATTATGAACGAACTCGTTATGTCATCAGTCATTTTTGGTTGAGAGCGAATTTTAAACTATAATGGCATTTTTATTCAAATAATTGGCATTTTTAATCAATTAATTGGCCTTTTTATTCAAATAATTTTATCTTGATAGGTAATTTCGAGCATCAAATATTTTAAAGACAATCTTCTGGGTATACAAAATTATGTTGCACAAGTTTTTGTTGAAACTACTTTCCCCGACTTCTGAAAATATTTGAATTTGTCCATTATTGACTAATAGAGAAATTCAACTTCTCAGTTGGCTAGAAAACGCAATAATTGTCAACTTCACAGCTAGTAGTGGAGAAATAAACTTTTTACGTTAGCCGTGCGACATTGTTATTTTATGTCTTAATGTTTTATTAGATGTTCAAAAAAAACCTAAAACATAAATAAGTGTTTGACAAGAAATCATGGTATTTATGTAGACAAACTATTCTACATAAAAACAACTTTTTTCTGTATAAAGTTCAAAATCCCCAAAAATTGGCTAGGGTTGACTGTGATAGACTGATTGGAATTTTGTGAAATAGTTACAAAGAAAATTCGGATGTAAAAGAATCTCTTGGATTCTTTGGTATTCAGTAATAAAGCAGTATTTTGCTTGAATGGTTCTGTTAACAGAAATAATTGCCGGTACTGGTTGAATTGTAATCCGCACTGGTTTCAAGAGGTTTGTACACAGCGTCCTCACAAAAAGTTTATGTGTGGTCGAGTTTGATGAAAAAGCATTTGATTGGCCCATTTTTATTGAAGGTACGCTTACCGGTGCTACATATCTTGAATTACTCCAAAATTAAATTATACCTGAAATAAATTGATTATTTCCTAATATGAACATATACTTTCAACAGGATGGCGCACCTCCAAATCAAAGAGACGTTACTATCTGTCTGAAATAGACAGATAGTAATAAAACCTAATTCAACATTCAAAACCCATACTGGGTGGACAACAAAAAACTCCAGAATTTCAAAACTGTTTACATTATAATATAATTCACATCTTTATTTTCTTTATTTGCCCACCCAACTCTGTATACAATAGAAATCCCATCTTCGGGTCGTTTGCATTTTCAGGCATAGCCGTACCTTTAGGTACCTAATGCTGTTGGTAGGGATGATATTTTATTGCCACTAATGCTAGCTGTATAATACAATATCATAATATAATAATAATATGTTCATTACAGATCAATAATAACTTATTTTTATATCACGATTCACTAGAGCTATAACTTATTCACAACACGGAGTTATTAATATCATTCGAACACGAAATATCAGTTATCGGAATGGTCATTTTACAAGGGTTTATGGCTGAGAGATGGTTTGGTCGATGAGATGCAACTGCAACAACATGCCCCAACTACACACTTTTTTGGAGCTTCTTGAAAGACAGCGTTTATGTTAACAGACTAACTAATATGAACGATTTAATGGATCTCGTACGTTCTGAAATTCAGGGAATTACTCCACAAATGATCAATCTTTTTAAGAGAGATTGTATCATTGTCAACGAATAAATTGTCTAAATATCTTCTGTACGTGCCTTGTGGCATTACTTATTCTTTCTTCTTTTTTGATTCCCAAAAAAAAGAGAAAAAATAGTATATTTAAGTATAAGTGGATATTAAGGTCTTTAAAACACGCGCGATTTTTCGAGCACGACGGCGAAGCCGGAGTGCTCGAAATAGGGCAAGTGTTTTAAAGACCAGTTATCCACGAATACTTTACGCTATTTTTTTATTGGTGCACTTTGAAATTATAAATACTGGTCTATAACTACAACAACAAAAAATGGAAATCATAGATGGAAATAAGAACTAAATGTCAAATGGTTGAATTCGTGATGTATATGATGTATACCTTGCGTTGTCATGGAAATGAGAAAAACATAAACTAATTTGTATTTTGATGGAAGCTCAACCCTATTGAGTTCTGTGAATGTCAATAGTATTAATTTCAATACCATTTCCAAAGATTTGAAAAACCGAAATATTAATATTTCAAACAATACCAACGGCATTTTCCATTTTAATTTATAAATTTGACATTTTTAAATATTGTTCGAATAAAAGTTTTGACGTTACATACTACTCCTGTCAGATCAATCATGAGAAAATTGTCATTCAGACATGATTTAAACCATAGATTTAGACTTCGTTTCTCGAGTTGTTGATGTTACCACGGTAACTTTAAAACACGCGCGTGTTTTAAAGGTCGCTTTAAACACGCTTAGGCGTACTTTAAATAGGTAAAATGGTTCACCAATAAAAAAAAATAAATTGTCATAATTTTGAGCACTTATTGTGATGAAGTATTTCCAACATGAATGAATGTTTAGTTTATAAATTTCTCTAACATCCAATTTTGTTCAAAATTGCAATTTTAATATTTTTTTCCGCCCACCTCACCAGAAAACCAATCATAAACACCAAAAATTGGGCGGAAAGTATTGTTTATCAGCCCAATGGCCGAAAATTCATAACGCCACAGTTTTTGAAGATTTTCACCATTTGTCACTGGATGACGTTTGACGTTTCACGTGAATGTTTTGATTAAACATCAGTGTATGTCAAAGTTAACTGTTATATCTTCCTATTTTTTGGATTATTCGGTAGACGAAAAACAGTTGTGTGTCACACATGCAACCCTTAATCATTATCAGCTGCCCTCGCTTCGCTAAAGCTCATTTTATTCACTGGTGATACAGTAAACTTTTGTTGAATTTCTGTTGAAATTTGCGAGTAAAGTGATACAATTATATTATTAAAAATAAGCCTCTTTGTTGTACATCATTCGACCTCTGTCGCCATTTCAATATGGCGGCCGTACGCGCTAAACGCTGACGTCAAATACATTTGACAAAATATGCGGAATCTAATCTAACCCAAAGTCTCATTAATCGTACTAGAATTACATCACTTTTCCTTTATCCGTTTGAAGGATAATCCCTTGGTGCAAGACTTCAGTAATGCTGTATATTTCTTTTGTACTTGTAAATAGGTATAGCTTTATGCTATTTACTTTAAAAATTTTCGGGCGGTGAAATAGTTTTTTTTGTATTCATTTAAGAGGAAATATGAAAATAATTGGCACATTGATTGTTTAATCCTGTACATCTCGGCATATTTTCCGAAAATTTTGTGTTTCCAGACTTTCACTATCAATAAATGACAGAATGGAGTGGAAGTATAAAATATTGAAGTTTTGAACTGTTGGACTTAATAAATTAATAGAATAAGAGACTCAGTCACGACCAGATGCTTCCAAGCTTTCTCATAGTAAAGAGCACCTCTGCATGTAGATATTATTCATGTCTATTGATAGTAAAACAACGGTTTTCTGTATTATTCTTATTCAATAAGTTGTAGGATACAATATTGAATTCATCATGTAGAGGTAATGGAATTTTATATGGAGGTCATAGATTAAAAAGAAATACGAATTAGCCCAACTTATAACTCACTATATGTATTATTTAATTGAAAATGTAAGCACTGGGGTTTGTTGAGCTAGTTTGTGAGAACTTAATTTTATTAATAATTAAAAATGTTAACAAGTATTCTAGTTTTTGTACAAAAATGTAATCAGTATGTGCTAGAATGTTTCGGCCATTGCATGCATTTACACTATAATCGAAAAGTAGCGGAAATTCCCAATATTGATAATATTACTGAACAAATTTATGACATTAACACATTTCAGTCATATATGGATCAAAGTTTAAGAGGGTTGATGTGTTTCATACCAATGTGCTTTTCAAATTTCACAATCCAAAATTTTGGTTGCTTTCAAACAGATTAATTATGCAATGGAGGTGTATAGAAAATCATATGGAAGTATATTTTTGCACTTTTATAATGTTTTGTCTTCAAACATTTATTGTGCAATATTATTTGACAATAAATAAGTACCTACCATATAACAAACATTGTATCATAACTATAAAAATATGGTGAGCTATACATTGATGTATGTGTCTCATCTCAATTTGACAATGAATAAATACCATCTAACAAAACTATCATATACCTGTAAAATATATAAGTACCCCAAATGATTGTCATTTTTGAGTAAGATAAATTTGACTAATGTTATTTACTTATTTCCGGTATTTTTCTATTACGATAGTATATACACCAATGAATATTCTGTCAACAACTGAATTAATCAGTAACAATGATGAAAAAAACCTTTCATTTACATACATCATAAACGATAGTTTTGAACGAATATGAAGATGATTGATTGATACTAAGATAGAGTATGGTTCCAATCCAACCCCAGTTATCAATTTATTTTCTAATAGAAACAAAAATATTGTTAATTCACGTTGTGTAGATTCTCACTAACTATTGTTTCACAGACAAAATTCAACTGCCCACTCCATCCGTCAGTTTTTCATCGGTCGTCAATCTTCTCAAACCCAACAATCGCCTTCATCCGTAAATTCACACTTTTCTGTTAATGGTAAACCGTCTACTAACCATACAGCATCAGCATCATCTCCAGCGGATAAAAAAGTGTCCCATATTTCTCGGCACAGTTATTTTCACAGAGACAATCAGTCGCAAGAGCCATCAATTCAACCGCCAAGAAGTTACTGCCCCTTTCAATCGTATCAAAACCACGTTGCATCATTGAAAGATCAATTGGAGAATAAATGTCAGGTAAGGTACCATCTTATTGGGCATGATTCAGATTTGGGAATTAAGTCACACAATATAAACAGTTTATCCGATGGTGTGGACGGTATCCATTAACCATTTTTGTCAAAAAACATAGAGATATATGTATATAATTGAATTTAATGTCAACTAAGTCTGACAAACGTTAACTGCAAATTCTCACCAATATTTTATTAAAAACTCGATTCATTATTACCAGATATTAAACTGGGAAAAAAATTTGAAATGATAATGTAGTATCAAAACGGTAATAGATTCCGGAACGTAAGGAACAAATTCCTAATTAACTCATATTTTAATAACTTGAGATTTTTTCCATACATACCATTGAGATTGCTCTATTTGTTCTTACGTTATACGAAAAAACGAAGAAAAGTACGTTTTCTTCATTTGAAATAAATTTTTTTAACAAATTAATGAAAACCATTTGCGTGTCCAAAACATATCAAAATTATACATGTAATGTCTTTCATATGATTGCATCATCCGTTTTCTACTAAAATTTTTCTCAAAAATTACTTCACTTGCATGTTCTATTGATTTGCCTATTTGATGCAATTCTGACAAATGCTGCGAGGCTCTATGATGTCACTTGCACCAAGGTCAAACTAGTGTTCAAACTGCCGTATTTGTTAACCTCATTATACTCTGTGACATTTATATTACAAACAAAGCTGAACAGGATGAAAAATATCAGTAAGCATTCAAATAAACAAATTTGTTTCGAGATTTGAGTATCTACTGAAAATACCCATCAATGTGTGAAACTGAAATTTTTCAAATTTTCAATAATAAATAATGTCTTCAAAACCTACCCCAAAACACAGGAAAATTATTATAGATTTCTTAAAAAAAACGGAAATGGTTTGAGACAGAGTGGCCATTTCTAATTCAAAGCAAGGAGTGATGGTAAAGTAAAGTAAACTCTTGCGACCCGGTTTGGGTTTACCAATAAATCATATAAAATATGATACTGTTGCATAAAAACGCAAACTACATCGACAGCCTGAAGATTTAAATAAATCTCCTTCCAGGCAGTTCGAAGGGTTTTTGTGTTCCTGTCTTCGTTGCATATGCAAAGAAATTTCAATGTAATATATAGTGTGCAGTTAGGGATGATTCAATTATTTATCTGAATGATGATGATAATTTGACAGTAAAAGGATATGTTTAATATTACAGAATTACCCACAAATAGACAATTTTTGGTATGAAATAGACGGTGCTCCCAACAGTAATTATCATTTAGCTGGTGATTTATCGAAAGGAATGTTTCAAAATCGATGAATTGCAAATATTGATACTTTTCGATGGCCTCCAAGAATCCCAGATGATAATCCACTGGATTGTGTATTCAAATCCCATTACAACCTGAAACGATATGAAAGACGGAGCTAGAGCTGCTATAAATGTTTTAGCGTCCGATCGCCCGATGTAATTAGTAAAACATGATAATATTCTTGAAAAAATAAATGCTCCTTCACGAAGGAAACCTACTAGCCGGAGAGCCAGAGCCAAAAAAACTGTTTCAATTTCTTAAGGGTGGTTTTTTGTTCAATAGAGTCACTCGAAACACTCGAAAACTCACCACGAAATTTTGTGGCGTTGACAAACTGTAGTTTTTTTTCTTTACTACTACTTTTCTCTGGCAGATTTTTCTGAATCATTCGTTTTTTTTTCAATAATCAAAGCAGAAAAAAATTAATTATACTTCAAAGAGACTTCAGAGCGTGTAACCAGGAATCAAAAAAACTCACTTCCTATTAAATATTTTATAAATTTTAAGTACCTAGTTATTTTGTCTGTGTGTTTTTTAGTATTCGTTCCAAATAGTTGATTTAGATGTTGGCCCTGTAATTTTAAATTTTCATTAGACCTTTATGAACAACCAATTTTATTTGTAACATATTTTTTAATATTAACTGAAATGGATACTTATATTAGAGAATATGAAAATAATCCAATTCAATCAATCAAGATTCAGATCCCGGGAACATTTAAAAATAATATTAACGTCGAAGACTTCAAAAAATTCCATATGAATATTCGGAGCGTAACAAAAAATATGAATGAACTACTTGTGATATCAACCATATGATTTTAGAATGTGAAAGAAATATGGACAGCATTAACCAACTGTATGGAGACCTAATTGGAAACAAATGTAATTTTCCCGTCAACACAAACTGCATAATCTTTAGCAACAACACTAACATATATTATTGTATTTATCAACATCTAATCAGATGCAAAATAAAATTGTAAATTCTAATGAAAATGTAAGCAATATTGCGACAGAACAAATTGTAAGTGTGTCAACGAAAAAAAAAAAGAAAAAAAAAATAATGAATAAAAAAAAATTATATGAAAAAAAAATTATATGAAAAAAAATTTAAAAAAAAGTAGAAATTTACGAGGAATAAAAAAAAGTTCCATTATACAGAGCAACTACAGACACACAATACTAACCATTAACAAAACGATGTCAATTGCTGTTAAAACTGTGTAACAATAAATTTTAAGACGTAAATAACTAAAAATTGATCTGGCTAATTGGTTTTTGCCAAAGCCATCTAACTCTAGGAAAAAAAAAACTACTTGTATTATTGGATAATATGCATGCTAAGTTTGATTTAATAGTGCTAACTGAAACCTGGCAGATATGATCACAATATTTTTAAAATTCAGGTATATGAAAGTATATATCTCAATCAGAATGATGGAGTTTTGGTTTTCGTTAAAAATGATTTATAGTTTGGAAAAACACTTGAATCAATTGGTAACATCAGCATCATTTCAATTTTAGTCACCGCAAAAAATAGGAAAAATTTAAATTAAATCTATATACGATCACCTAGTACTTGCCCAAAAAGTTTTAATCAGAATTTGATCAGTTACTTGGAATCATTAAAAAAACATAACATAAGCATTATAACAGGTGACATAAATTTAGATTTATTAGAAGATAATGATGAAATAGTCGAGGAATACAAAAATTTAATGAGCTCTTTTGGATATATTTCTTTCTTACATTAATGAGTACACTCGTTTACCTAGCCGAACATGCTTGGATCATTTCTATGTATCAAGTCATGGTATTATTTGTTATTATATCGACTTAAAGCTAAATCATATATACCTATTTAGATATAATATTACAGATCACTGCCCCATAGCCCTTACATTAGAAACAGAACGAAATAACATCCAGATAAATGATAAGTTGATTTACAAATATTACATAAATTATCCATTACTAAAAAATACTTTGAAGTTTGAAAAATGGGAACAGGTATACAATGAAAATGATATCAACTATATGGCTCTTGAATTTATATTTATTCTTTGAAACATCATATAAATGAAAATACACAGAAAGTAAAAGTAAAGCATGAAAAAACATTATTGCAAACTTGGATGAATCCTACATTAGTAAAATTAGAGGAAAAAAATAAATTGTACTAATTAACTTTAAAGCATCCTGATAATTTAGAAACAAAAAGTCAATACAATGTTTACAAAAATAATGTAAACAAACTAGTAAAAAAAGCAAAAAAATACTTATAGAATAATTATCCAACAAAATAAAAATTCCTCCAAATCTTTGTGGGAAAGCATAAACAAGATCTGCGGAAAACCAGAACCAAAAAAGACTATTGAAAAAATTAAAGTAAATGGAATTGAAATTAATGACAAATTGACTATTGCATATGGCTTTAACACATATTACTGTGGGTTGGACTCAAATTTAGCTAGAAATATACCCGTGGTAACAAATTTTGCAGAAAATACAGATTTTTTGGAAAGTACTATATTCCTTAGTCCCACCGATTAAGCACAGGTTATTAATACGATAAAGGATTTCAAACTTAAAAAATCACCAGGTTTAGATTGCATAAGGTCTGAAACACTGAGAGAAATATCTAATGAGATTGCAAGTCCATTAACCTACTTAATAAATAAATGTTTTAACACGGGATCCTTTCCAAAAATTCTGAAAATTGGTATAATTAAACACCTATACAAAAGTGGAGAAAAAACAGAAATGGTTAATTAAAGGCCTGTGTCACTAGTATCTAATATTTCAAAAATAGTAGAGAAAATAATAAAAATTAGACTTTATTCTTTCTTAAAAAAACATAAAATTTTATCCGAGCGTCAGTATGGCTTCAGAGAATCTAGGTCGACTGAAGATGCGATATATAGGTTAACTTCTCTTGTTTATGATTCGCTTGACAGGAATATTCCTGCAATATGTGTCTTCCTGGATGTCTCCAAAGCATTTGACACCGTTTGTCATGAATGAATTGTTATTGAATAAATTGGAGAAGTATGGAATTAGACGCAATACATACAAAATCATAGAAAGTTATTTATCAGATAGGGATCAAATGGTTCAAATCGATGGTGTAATGAGTGTTCCACGTAAAATCACATGTGGTGTACCTCAGGGAACCGTTCTTGGGCCACTTTTATTTCTTCTATACATTAATAGTATGCTTCACTCGAATATTCAATATTCAAAGTAGTATTTTATAGCTCCTCCACATGGCAAGACCTAAAACATAAAATAGAAACTGATTTTCCTAATATTGCGAGATGGTTACAATTTAATAAACTAACTCTCAACTCCAGTAAAACAAATTACTTAACTTTTTCATCCTGCATAACTGGCTTACCTAACTTGGGGCCACTGAACATCGGAGTAACAAACTATATTAAAGAAACAGGATAAATAAAATATCTAGGTATTACAATTGATCGACATTTGAGGTGGGATTTACAATGTGATGATATAGTAAAAAAATAAGAGGCCATCTTCCAAAATTTAAGTATTTAAAAGAAGTTATTAAGCATGGAGAATTAAAAGTCTTATATTACTCACTGGTGGAATCCTTGATTTCTTATGGAATTGTCGGTTGGGGCGGAGTGAAAGACTGCTTCTTAAATAAAGTTCATATATTACAAAAATGGTTTTTAAGAATAATCTTCCAAAAAAACATTTTATATCCATCGAATAAACTGTATATAGATTTCCAGGTAAAAGATGTACGTCAACTTTTCATTGAAAAAATATTGTTGTTTATATTTCAAAGTAAAATTAAATTTGTACATCTTGAACATTCTTACAAAACTAGTGGATATAAAGAGATCGTTTTCCCACGCAGTGAGAAAACCATTGGACAAAGAAATGATAATTATTTAGCACCAAGAATCTACGTACTGTTGTCTGATGATATAAAAAGTTACAATTTATTTGAAAAGCGAATTAAGAAATGGATTATGGAAATGGACAGACCATTCTTTAGCAATATAGTGAATCAAACTCTATCGTAATCAAAAGTATCCATTTCAGACATATGGTGTCTTACAGTTAATATGGTACCCTTTAATAATAGTTCAATATAGAACTCGACAATTTACTGTATTTGTCTTATTACCTAATTTGATAATAGTTCTAATTCTTCGAAATTAGAAGACACTTAACAGACCCACAATATGAAGTCCTCAATGAACAGCTGAATCTAGGAAGTTCTCCATTATTAAACTGTCTTCTTAAGTAATAATTGTAAAGATCAGCAGATATGGTTTTCCTGGTTTCCTATATCATTGCACAGTTATACTGATCTTAAATGGGACAAAGATATCCAGAATATCCCCATAGGGCTAATAATATCAAAGCTACTATTTGTAAAATCTTCTTCTTTTTTCTATTCATATATATTAAGTCAATCACTAGATAGGGCACTATTTGGACTAGCCAAATATATATCAAGTATACATCATGTCAAAAGTAACTTCTGTCATTCTGATGATGATATTTATATCGAAACAATTGTCAATTTACTTGCAATTTACCTATTTTTACAAATATATTGTGGAGTCATTTAAAAACAGTTAGTTTCATTTAAAACCATATGATGAGTAGATTCCACGAAGTGAGGGTTTATACAGTTAACTCGCTAAATATACGTGATAAGGTATACCTTTACCTTTTCCACCTGACTGACGGACTTTGTTCTACTGAACACATGGCTGACACATTTTTTTATGTTCAATGCATAATTTTGAATACTCAGACAAAATTTGAAGTTTAAGAAACGAATTGCACTTAATTTATTTATCATACATCTATCCGGACTGACTGACCAGCTCTGTTCTAATATATGACTGACTGACCAACACAACTTTTATTTATATATATATATATACATTAGAGAAGCTGTATAACAATTTTCAGCTTTAAGAAATTCATTTTGTTCCCCCGGCAAATGATACACCTTTGACATCGCACCTGAGCCACCTGTTTCACGGCACGCTTGACTGACCGGAGCATGTTTGTGTACCCATCGGCTATAACGATTGAACAAAAAACCAGTCTTAAGAAATTGAAACAGTTTTTTTGGCTCTGGCTCTTGGACTATGCTTAAACATTTGTCAAATATACATGAATCACTTGAACGTGTCTTTTACCAATTTGTGTATGAATTATTATACTTATTTCATTAAAACCATTCTTAATATGAAACTTTAAAATATAAATATATATGGTCTTCCATTTGAAAAAATTCAGCCGGATATTTTTTGTATAAAAAACATAAATATTTTTGAGAAATTGTTCTATATCTGGCAAAACAATCAAGCTTGCAATTGTTTTGTTATTATAAATTCAACTATGCATGATTTACTCATGAATGTATGGTTATTTTGAAGAAAATTCCCGAAAGCGATGTAATATTAACATGGGACATATAAGAAAAATGGCCTAAAATTCTCGGTATAACTGGAAGTGCTGTCAAAATGACAATATTTTGGATAATATGATATAATCAAAAAAGCCGCTAATACAAAATTTTATTATTTTATTTTATTTTCAAGAAACATCTAATGGCCGGTAGTTGTGAAAAGCACTACATATAATACTAGTGTATAACAAAATATTTATAATGAATTATATTTTCATATAGAAGAATGCAGATATTCCATTAGTTTCACCACCTAATACCCGTAAACCTTTGGAAATGCTTTCAACCTCATCACATGTTCCTTACCAACATCGAAGAGTAGCCAGTGAAACAAGATGGCAGTCTCCCAGTGCTTCACCTCTTCCGCTCAGAACACAATTTCATGTAGAAGAACCACAGTACAACTGCGGAAACACTAGTCCCATAATACTCCAAAGATTTTATCATCAACAGAAACAGCAACAGATGGTCAAGGAGGCTGAAGAATCAGGTTTGCTATGAAATATAATTTGATAATGGCATCCACTCAAGTTTCAAACAAACTATTTGAACATAATAAAGTGAAAATGCTACCCACGTCAAACGTGGTTTATAGTTCGTTTTATGGAGTGTTTCAACTTTCAAAATCTTCAACTTTTCAATTCTTACTAGGTATACCACTACTACTACTACTACTACATATCATGTATGAAATGGACTTTTATATGCTTATACCTTGGCTCATTCTTACTTTTTAATGATAATCAATATAATAATAAGTAAATCACGAAAGTTCTTATAGAAGCATCAATCATAAGAAAACCTTAATAAAAACTTATGATACCATCCTGATAATGAAGGTAATTGATTATTAGAAATCTATCTTTAAAACTGGTAATCAAATTGACTACAATCTACTAAGATAACACTACACATTTTTTGCATTTAATTGTATTGTGCCCGATTTTACCAACTAATTCCTAAAGTTAGGTAATTAGGAATTTTTAAGTGCAATTTGCGTTTCACCACGCGTTAAGTAATGCCTAAGGACGATAGGACATACCTAACGTTAGGATAGCTTGTTAGGTCTGCCAAAAGTATTTAGGAAATGCTTTACCTGAGATTCTTAATCATCAATTTTGCAGAATTTTTGTTGTTAGTTAGTCATTATATTGCCACAAACAAGCTATAATAGAGCACATATTTCACTACGAAATACGGTGGAACGACAATATGGGGTACTGAACAGAAGATTTCCAGCATTGAGATTAGGATTAAGACTGAAGCAGCAAACTGCGATAAAAGTAATAATAGCGTGCGCTATTCTGCAGAAGATTTGCATTGAACAAAATGAAGATGTCCCTCCAGATGACATTGTAAGCTAATTTGTAGTCTGGCGACATTCGCGATACTAGCGTTTTGGTTTACGTTGCAAAAATTCCGTATCAGGGAAACCTTAATTTGTACACACACCTTTGTCGCGGAACGAAAGGTGACGTGGAATGTTGATAGTGATCTTCGAACTTGACTAGCTTATTTAATCACTCTGAAGTTGACATACTGCTTTAGCGTCAAAGAGATAGAGAAATGGACTGACAAAGTTGAATAAATGAATAACAATGAACAACGTCTTTTCCAATCAATATTATGGTAGATTTCAATATCAAGTTCATTATCACAGTTTGGTAGTACACTTCTGTATTGATAACTGCAAATTGGCTAAAAGCATGCAATGCGGTAACTAACTGTATTGTAACTTTTATGATTTACAGTAGTCGGTTAACTGTTTTCTTTTAGTCATCGTATGAACAAGATACTTACCATTTTTTCGATGATAATAATAATAATAGGTACAATCAATTCGATTGATAATGAGAAAATCAAACATAATTTTTGTTTTTATGAATTATTTTATTTGATAACTGGAGGAATTCTTGAAAATCTATTTATTCTTTTAGGAAAGAAACGTTTCGCCTCTTACATAAAATTGCAGCTAAGTGGAGACCGTAGTGTTAGATCCTCAAGGCACCAAAGTCCAGAACCCCCTCCTCGACTTAACAGGCATTCTAGCCCCGATAGCCAAAGCCCCCTAGCTCTACGGAGACATTTCTTAGAGAACCATTCTAGCAACTCTCCCAGTTTATCACGAAGGTAAGTGGCTAGAAAAATAATAAACTAGCTCTTGTAATATTTCATATTTATCCACAGGTACGTGTCCCCGACACCTCCAGTTCCTCCTCCTCGGAGACTTTCAGAGAGCTCTTCGGTACCTGGTTCTCCCCAACACGTGCGTGCTCGCTTTCATTACACTCCCGAGCCCCAAAGAAGGCTTCTTCAAAAAGACGAAGTCTCATAACGGCGGGCCTCTTCACCTCCACAAAGAGGGAAAACGTCATAGGAACCAGTTTTATTGTAATTATTACTAATACACACAAATACCAAAGGAACTAGTTTATTACGAGAATAATTATTTGGATTAGTATCAATCCAAGTTTAGTCTACAAGAAAAAAGTACTTGGCTGGTATAAGTACATTAGGAATGTCATGTGCTCACAAAAAAGTCTGTTTTCAATAAAATATATTGTTTAGTTGGTTTCAATGCAATGCCAACAACAAAATTCAAAGACGCAAACGTATACCTAATTTTTAACAAATGTCAAAAATGGGAATAAATATTGTATCAAAATATTAACACAGAGAAACTTCTAGGGAGCATATGTGCTGCTAGTGGTATCTTTGAGTATTAAAACTCGAAAATTAGTTGAACGGCTTTTTAGATGATACCAAAAATGAGAGAACTTTATCTTGAATCTTGGACTACATTTTTGTTTCCGGTTTTAAACTTTTGATTACATTATTTTAAAAAAATGGATAATTAAAACTATTCGGTACTCACCACCGATAATAACTGTACACAGACTTCAAAATATGATTAAGTACCTAAATAGATGAAAAGTCTATAACTATAAAGCAAAACCATTACTCACTTCGAAAATTTTTATAATCAGGGTTCTTGCCATACTATATAAAGACGTACTACAACGGAGATATCTTCCATCATAACAGACATAAGGTGCAATTCTGTAAGCAAATGTTAAATTTTAACGCACAGTTATAAAAACAGACAATCTTATAACCCATTTTTGCTAGTCTGTATGCATATTAAGTTTTAAAGTATTAACGGAAAACTCTTTATTGGATACAATACATGTTGAAATTTGAATCATAATCTTGACTATGTATAGATTAAAACAATTATAATAGCGTAAACTTTGTCAAATTTAACGGCGTACCGTTAACTTTTAACCACTTCTTATAGAATTGACCCTATAGTGAGCCTAATCACACTAATCAATCAATATTTACAAAAAAAATTTCTGAAAAGCACACATTGTAAAATAACAATTTGCTGAAATTGGTTTTTTAATAGCGAGGTTCGGCACTATACTGCGACCTGTTAAGATGTATTGTCACTACCATACCAGCCAATCAAATACAGTTTTTCAACAAAGCCGAAACGTTTATTTAGAGAATAATTCTGCATAGCGTTTAGCGCGGAAAATCGGTGGGAGTAACTGTTTCTCTATTTTGAAAGAGAGGGTATGTACCTAGTCATCATTGGAAAGTGTATCGAAATTGAGGGTATGTTAATAATCATTTTGATTGTTGGTCCTTACCACTTCCTTCTCATTTATGCTCAATTGTATTTTATTAGTTAATTCATTTTTTGCATTGTATAAGTTGTCTAGAACTGGAATCAAAATTTTTTATGTTGCCAATAAAGATAGTTTTTCAAAACATATTTGCAATTGATTAAAAGTGTTGTGTGATTTTTGATATTTATGAGTTTTTTTCATTTATGTTTCTTTTCATATATTTCTGGTTATATTTGAAAACATTTGAACCATTACTAGAATAATTGGTTGTAGTATTCCTAATAGGTGGATTAAAAGAAGTTGTTGGATGATTTTGTGGATTGGGAGGAATATTTCTATTTGTATTATGATAATTCTGCTTTTGCATAGGAGGTGGCTGTATATGTACCACATAATTTGGGAAGCTACTTTTATTTTTGATCGGATAATTTTGTGATTTGGAATCGTAAAAACATTTTTTTGATGTTTATTTTGACTCGTATAAACCTGAAAATCGAATGTTGAAACATTTGAAGTAATATTCAAATTTTCGAAATTTTTCGGGCGTATTCATCTACCTGAGGGTAATTTATTACGTTCATGAACATTTGAATGGGTTATAAGATGAGACATTTGTAAGTTCAATATAAGTGGAATCGATATTGAAGAATAATAATTATTCCAACGCTTTAAAAGTTTTGAAAAATATTTTTCAAATACATTGACCGTTCAACTAAGAAGAAACAACAGAAGGAACTTTTTCATTGGCTTGAAGCTAACAGGAACACACAATATCCTCTTGAGTTATCTGTCTTCTTGCACGACAAAAATATTCTAGTAACATATATTAATTGGTTAAACAATTTGACAATTTGGATTCCAGTTCTAGACTAACTTATACAATCCAAAAGTTAATTAAGTAATACAATACAACTAAGCATAAATGAAAAGGAAGTGGTAACGACAAACAATTGAAATGATTATTAAGCTAAATAGATATGCAACCTAAGGTTAACAAATACGGTAACAGATATGTAATGATTGAATAGTGGATCGAAAGCGATGGCGATTATTAGACATTGAATTTACTATCACTAAATACGTCTTTTTGTCCTACAACCGGTTATTTTACGAAGTATGTAAAAAATATGAACTAAGTACAGACATCTTTTCAAATAGTCATTTATTGTGATAAATCATACCCGTCCAATTAATATTGGCTTTTCCATAATTTTATTTGCGTTACATGATTTGTGCGAATTTAATAGAAACGTTTAAATAAATTGCTATTTCCGCAAATCGCTAGGAAATTTTTACATTCCACACAATTTTTTTTAAAGGAAATGTCAAGGCTTCTTCACTGTAATGAAATTATATTTCCTCACAGTTGTTAGTGTTCTTCATGAATGATTGAAAACAGTAATTCCAATGAAGCAGTATTCAATGCCTCAACCAGCTCTGAGGGAATCCCAGAAATGGATTATCATTTTACTCTCAAGAACACCAGCAATTACATTTATATGAAACAAGTTTGACAATTGAACCCTGATATGTTTCCATAGTAACTCAAGTAACATTTCATTACGAATTTCAAAGCACCATTTCTTTGAGAATAAAATTATTCGGAATTTTTTCAAAATTATTCAATATCTGTCTAATTTTAAAACGATTTGCGAAAAATACGAGTATTATGTTTACCTCGTAGGAAAAGCCACATTCTTTGCTATGGTATAAAAATAACTTGGATAGATATTTTATCAAAATGATGTTTAGAATACGGTGTGAGCATGGCTCATACCCGGAATTTAAATACAAAATAGGTTCAGAAATCTCACCAAATTGCGAATACGGAGAAGTAGGTTCATTAAAAAATGAATTATGGGAATTTCAGTGTTCCACAAGACAAAATCAAGATTTCATGAAGCAATTAATAGAAGCTCTAGTCAAGTTAACCACCAATTCAAACACGTTATTGTATACTCGAGAATAAAATATAAACATTTATAATTGTATATAAATAAAAGCATACAAATATAAGAGATGAACTGACAGTACAACCAGTATTATAATTCATACAACAACGACAACCCAGTAGGCGGGGGCACATCCACAGAATGGAAACAGGAGGCAGGTAAAACGGGTATATTTGGCAAGAAAAGAAGAAAAGAAAAAGAAGAGAAAGATGCTCATGACACAAATCGTTTTTGTCCATTTATATAAGCATTTTTTTGTCAATCAACCCTAACTCAAAAACATACAATCTAAAAAACAACTGCAAACCTAAATAAATATCAAATAAAAATTAATTGTGGGTTGCGTAGTTGTTAAGAGTAAAATTTGTTGATGGTGTGGATGACAACTACTGTATGTACATAATAAATATTGATGAATAATAAATACAAAGCGTCATTGTCATGAAAGGCTGCATTTAATATTCTATTCTAGTTATTTGCATAAATTCTAGTTCTTATTCCTTTATTTATTTTATCTGCTGTAAAAACTAGCCTGAAGATCCGGCATGTTGAAAACGCTAAGGTTGTCTATATTTTTGCAGGCAATAATGGAAGGTCAGGAATAATTCACATAATTGAACAAAAAATATAAATATCAGAAACAGAATAAGGGTTGGAATTGGCACAAATTAGCATTTCTTGAGACAGCGAAGTGTTAATGCAAAGTATGGTAAATCTTGCGAATACTCTGAGGCAGATCCAAGCGTTAAACATGGTGTAAGTCGATCAGTACACTTTAAGTAAAACGTAAGCTCCATCCAGCCCTATTTCCTGAATCCAAAAATGCGCATTCTTCCCAATGCTGACTGAAGAGGCCTCGGCAATAGAGATAATGAAATACTACTTTGTCGTTTCGGAAATATTATTATCCACATTTTTCATAGTATTGTGTGAGGAAATTCGAACAGGGTAAATTACTAATTCTCGCTTACTGCAGTCGTTCATTGTACGAGGTATTGAAATAAAATATTCATTGAACGTAAACTAAACATTATACACATTTCGTGAAAAAAAACTTGTACGTCGCTTGTTAGTACCTGTGCAATTCTTCTATTTTTGTGCTCGCATACTCTTTTTTGTTACACCTTTCAACCATCTGTCACTTGTAACAGCCTATACAATGTACAGTCAAAGTCAAATGAAGCGCACAAGACAAACACCAAAATTCATAAAAATTCAATTAGTTTCAATGATTTGTGGTAAGCCTTCGTTAAAATGTATTAGAAATACTTCAATTGTGACCTAAAAAACGTAGAACTTTTTGATGGGGTTAGCAGATGTTTAAATAATGCAGTCTCAACCTAATCTAGTTGTGCGTTTCATTTGACTTTGACTGTACCTCGGATATCAGTCATAATTTACAAATTTACTGATGTGTTTTAATCGTAAAGTCAACCTCCTTACAAGTTTCCTGATGTTGATACATGGTGAATATCATTTTTTGAATTTGTTTTTATTTTCTTTCCTACAGGATTTCTGGGTATCGTTATGAATTCCTAAGATTTTTATTTTATTGGACTGAGTCTATATATTTTCTTTTTTATTCAATACAATATACATTTTTGTAATTCAAGAATATGTGAAATGTACTGTAGCTACATAAAAATAGTCGGGCTGGAGAATGTAATCTAGATTCAGAGAACAACAATAGATCTGAAAAGGTCGCAGTGGAATAGACCGATTAGTCACCTCATCAAATCTGAACTGTAGCTATCTAGATATCGATTTGTGAATATTTTAAATAATTATTGAATTTGATCAATTGTTCAAATCTCTATACATGCAACGACCACTAAATGAATATAAAAAGGTCGGGCAAAGAATGTTTTTTATTTGACTGATATTTATTACGCAAATATTGAATTTTTCGGCTCGATAAAATAACTAAAAGGCGGTGTTTAATGTTTTATTCAAAAGTTTTGTTTGAAAAATGGTAGTAAGGATTTTTATGGACTAAACAATGTACTTGTTTCGTTGTCACACCGGTTATATTTTCATGTAACATGCCTACATTTACTTCTTATTCAAAACATATATTCATAAATTAATTAACCCCCCCTCCCTATCGCTCGAAATACGACTAAAATGTTAAGTGAATCGCACTATTCTTAGGTTGTGAAAGATAAACTAATTTTTGGCACTAATAGTAGATTCCACTTCTAGAACTTGCATTATCTTCTAAAAGTAACGCATACATTTATATTTATAACAACACAATCAGTTTCGCCAAAAAGTTTCGAGACATTTGTTTTTCATTTACCTAATATACTTTGTTTTTAATCAATATTCAAGCCTATTGGCAAGCCTATTGGCAAGCCCATTATTTTCCCTTCACTGCTACGTTAGTATTTCCTCAACCGAAAATCGATTAATAGAACTACTAATAGAGAACTCTAATATTATGTGGGAATGCTACCTACTGTTTTGTATTTCTTCTCGTATTCGACCATTTTTGTACATTATTAGCAACATTCTACATTTCAGAAATGAAAATACCTATATAAATCTGCAAAAAACATTGTTTGCTTTCACATCGTTAGTATCACTTCTCCTTTTTTGTTGTTGTCATCTTCATTCAATTTCTCTCAACGCTACAATTAGTATTTATTTCTGTTGTTTCAAACCGTACATAACATAGACAATCTTCTCATAGCCACAAAAAATTTGGAACTTGTTTATTTTTTTGCTGAAAGTAGAAAATATTTTTAAACAATGCCAAAGTATGCCTGGTACATGCTCTTTATACAATGCGGTTCATATGTATGGAATAAATTCAATTTTGACGTTATTATGTACTAAGAAAGGGGGTCGTGTGGCACCTTGTTGGAAAGAAATTTTGGTTCTCTGCTCGGCAATATAAAGTTTTTTTAAGTTTGGTGCAATCATAACAGATAATTAATTTTTAAGATGTGAAATGTTGATAATGTGTTTGTCACAAAACTTTACGTAGAATGAAGATAATAATTGAATGAAATGTCCAAAATGACCAACATTCACTTTATGACAATAACCGAGGCGATTTTGTATAACATTTTGTATGACCTCGGGGGCTATTTTGTTGATTTCTTCTGTAATCCTAACTTTTAAATCAGGAATATTCTATTGAACTATACTTTAGAAATAATCAGGTATTTTCGTATCTGTTCTGCTAATCAGGAAAAAATCTCTAATGATACTCAAATATCAGTCAAAAATCTAAATAAACAATTGTTATGAATCTAGTAGGCTGCTGTCATCTAGGTATTTATCTAGAATTTTTCCTGATGTTGATCATGCAGATAGGATAGATCAATCTATTTACTACCAACAAGACGGAGCTTAACCACATTTCGCACGTACAGCTAGAAATTATTTAAACGAGGTATTTTCCATGTTCAGTTGACCAAGGTATTTATTATTAAAAATTTTACAAACCTCCTTTTGAGTTCTTGTTTTATTACCACAACCAATCATAAGTAAAATGTTTATTCCTTAAGTCTCTGACAATTGAGCCATAAGTTAAATTTAATACGCGCACAAATATTATACTGACGTCTTTTACTAACTTCAAATACCCAAATGACAGCAGCCTACCAGATTCATATCAATTGTTTGTTTGGCTGATTTAATATATAACGGGAGAAATAAACAAAGTAACCCCTGAGGTCATACAAAATGTTGTATGAGTATTCCCAAATCGCCTTGGTTAATGTCAAGACGTAAATGGTGGTCATTTTGAACATTTAATTTAATTGTAAAGCACACTGAAAATAGATTTAAATAAACAAAATAGATATCCCTTGTAAACCAATCCTATAATATGTTTGTATGTTCCCACTGAAATTATTGATAAAATTGAACTGATTGTTGCAATTTTGCAACGAAACAAGTATGTTACAGAAACTAGGTTTTTTGCAATTTAGATATAATTTTCAAAAAATATCTGAATTTTTTTATTGTACATAACGTTAAAAGATGAAATGCCATACCTGAGATATTATGTATAGTTTAATTTAAATTATGTAAATATAACTGAATCATAAATATTTGCGTCATTTAATTGTTTTCCTGTTCCTAATTCGACTCCTGACTGTCACAGAGTGTAGATATTTCACGGCTATGAATATATAAAACAAATTACTAAAATTCATGGTAATTGCATGATTAGCACTTTTTATTTAAATTGTTGATGTCTTTTGCCGTTGGCTGTTTTTTCTGCATACAATAATTCCATGAAATATCCTCTTTAGCAAAATATTATAATCCTAAAAGTGCTCTATTAGATGTCATCATTTATGCAATGTGTTTGCTGTAACAATCAGTTATAGATGATTTCAGAATAAGGAAGACGTCACCTCACATTTTGTTTCACTGAACAAGTTTTGTCATATCTTTTACTTCGTTCCACATGGGGACTGCAACAGTGACATTCAATAAATTTGGATTTATGTCATTTGCAACTAATACGAGATGAAACATTTGATAGATCCCTATATTCAACAATTTCATAACAGTTTGAAGTTATTGAGAGAAGATTATGGCTGATTTACTGACGGCGATTGAACATCTTCAGAACCAAGAAAATCATCAAAGACCTCGAGAAAGACAAGGCATATTAGAGGCAACAATGGGGACTGACAGCAAAACTGAAAACAAAAACAAATGAACCTCTCTCAAAATTTATCTCCTTACTTCCTTAGCAAATGGATATTTTATCAAATAAATTAATCCCTTTTAAAAATCTTATATACAAATCAATTATTTCCTTGTATAAATTGTATCTTACGTTCATGGTAGATAGACATTTTTGCAAACAAATGATTCCCTTTTAAAAATTGTATGGTACTCCCATGGTAGATGGAAATTTTCTTTCAAAAATAAACCTTCCGGGCAGCCATGGAAGTGAAGAAGTGCAAACACAAACAAACGTACACCTTCCAAAATTGATTCTTATACCATATAACAAATGGAAATTTTATCAAATAAATTAACCCGCTCGAAATATTTGGTGATACGGTCATGATTTAGAATACTTATATTAATTTTATCGCACATCCATAGTGAATGGAAATTTTCACACAAAAAAGAACCTCTTTCAAAAATTCTATCATGGGAGGAAATTTGCCAAAATAAATCAACTATGAAAAATTCGATTATACACCCACGGTAGGTAAATGGGAGTTTTCCAAATAAATAGTTCCCTTGCACAAGTTTCATCTTACGTCCATGGTGGATAGAAATTTTTGCTAATAGGTGTTTCTCTTTTAAAAATTGTATGGTACTCACTGTACGGTTAATGGAAACTTTCACACAAAAATGAACCCTTCTTTGTGTAGGATTGTTACCTCAATCCTTCAGTGAGACATAGAAAATGTATTGTGCTCCCTTACTTCTACTTATTCCCTGAGGGAAGTCTCTGAGAAGGAAGGAAGCTTAGGATGTCTGTAGGTTTTAGTTTAGGTGAGTGTTTCTCTTCTATCCAATAGTCTGCTAGGTGTAGTTCACTAGGATTCTGAATTGCTGTTCAATCCGCACGTTTTCCATACATTCGGAGAGTTTGGTTACTGGCCCATACACTCCTATCCCGGATCCTCCTATTACTTTTGTCTACCATTGATAGGCATTATTTCCAAGTCTGGCAATGGTGTATTTGGATTCCCTTCCTTCTTATTCCTTGAATTTGGATCGAATTTCTTCCAAAGGCCTTTCTCATCATACCATCTTGTGACATGTCCCAGGTTTTTTTATTTCCGAGAAGCGTGTAACGGTTTTAACTCGTATACGTGACTCCTGCCACACGAACACGCCACTATGGACACCCTTGACTCGAAATCTTTCGACGGAATGCTCGGGCGCCAGATTTTTAACGTGGTTTGCTCCACGGCCCCTTGACCCTAATCGTCAAGAGTTCCGGATAGCCTCAGATGGAGGTTACGGAAAATTCCAGGGGTCTTGGTGAATTTATTTATCGATTTAGTTTCAACTAATGATTTAATAACGGAATAAATAGATATATTTCTTTTGTTATGGTAATACTCTGTGGTCTATTGTAGTTTTAACTCTATAGGGACTGACAAACTTACGGGGAGAAGAAAGGGGCGGACTTAACAGTCTGAGCCGATCAGGTTTTCTAATACGGGGCGAATCTACCGGGTAAACGAACAAGCGTAACTGAGCCACCTCCAAGTTCGAATATCCCTTTGGATTCAACGGAAGCACGGGTAGTTACTATGAATCAATACAATTTTCAAGGAGTATTAATGAAGTGAAAACGAAACGGTTACGATCTGCCGGGTAAACGAACAAGCGTACCTGAGCCACCTGTAGTGAATAGACAAAAATATATTTCGTAAAATATATTGTTTCAATTGATAATTGGTCAATACTTAGAAATGCGCGAATTATGTAGTTGAATGAACTACAGGAATTTAGTAAACGTCCCTACTGTTGCCAGGTGCTTATTTATTTATTGTAGTGTAAGCATTTTTGTTAGGTTATAGATTTGTAGACATGAATTTTAATGATTATTCAATGAAGTTATGCTAAACGAATAAGTTGATTTATTTCATTCTAAGTATGTGGATTATAATTAAAAAGCCAAAATTAACAGAACCTGAAGATATACTCTAAACATTAAATATCCCTTTGGATTCAAATGAATTCCGGAAAACTACAAAAAAAAAAAAAAATATATATATATAATCATAAAAAGATAGTTGAGTCGATATCTAATTT
>CAJUYH010002949.1:917-20201 GCA_910591685.1 Galerucella tenella
GAGTTATTTATTTTATCAAAAAAACATATGTAAGCTATGTCGTTCCTGATTTTCCTAAATACTGTCCATTTCTTTTACGAGTTGGTTATTTTTCTAAAGACAGAGGTAAGCTAGGTCGTTCCTCATTTTCCTAAATACTGTCCTCCATTTCATTACGAGTTGGTTAACATTGTCCTCCATTTCTTTTACGAGATTGTTATTTTTCCAAATGACATAGGTAAGCTGTGTCGTTCCTCATTTTTCTGAATATTGTCCTCGCTTTCTTTTACGAGTTGTTATTTCTCCGAAAGACATAGGTTAGCTATGTCGTTACTCATTGCTCTAAATATTGTTCTCCCTTTCTTTCACAAGTTGGTTATTTTTCCAAAAGACATAGGTAAGCTATGTCGTTTCTCAATTTTCTAAATATTATCCTGCCTTTCTTATACTCCACATATACCAACTTATTGACTTTTTCCTTCACGGAAGCACGTAGTACCACATTGTGGGAAAGTGCTCGTTCCTAGGTTGTCGGTAAGCCTCGTTTCCAAAGCGAGCAGTTATCCGTAGGGGGCGAGTGCGCGAAGTGTTTTCCGTTGCTCAACTTTTCAAAAGACATAGGTAAGCTATGTCGTTCCTCATTTTTCTGAATATTGTCCTCGCTTTCTTTTACGAGTTGTTATTTCTCCGAAAGACATAGGTAAGCTATGTCGTTACTCATTGCTCTAAATATTGTACTCCCTTTCTTTCACAAGTTGGTTATTTCTCCAAAAGACATAGGTAACCTATGACGTTTCTCATTTTCCTAATAACACTGTCCTCCATTTCTTTTACGAATTGGTTATTTTTCCAAAAGACATAGGTAAGCTATGTCGTTCCTCAATTTTCTAAATATTGTCCTTTCTTCCTTTTTCATGCAAAATGGTTATACTTGGGAGTTATGGACTAACAATTTCTTTCAGCGCTTCCTTTCCAGCACACTACATTCTCTTACAGGCTTCAGAGATTCCATCGATTTGTTGAAGAATTTTTTAATTTTGTTTGAATTTCTGTTACAGAAATCTTATCAGCGATGGATATGTTCTACAGAATTTATACTCCGCATTTTTATTTTTATTTGCATGGGTTTAGTATTTGCATGCTCAAGCTTGAGGGTAGTAGGGGTTGGTAAAGTAGTGGTGATATTCCAGTGTTAATATGTTAATTTTAAGATATTTTTATACTGTGTAATTGGTGTCTTATATTCGTTAATTGTATTTATTTGTTACTGTTTGTATTTATTTGTTCCTGTTTGTATATTTTCATTAATGCACTTTGCTAGTAAAGACAAACTTCTGGCACAGTGCATCCGGTAGAAAACATCCTGTAAGCCGGTGGGGAATATTTTACGTCGGTTGTAGATTTTCTGACCGATTGATTATATTTTCTACTGGCTGGGATCATCTTCCATTCATGGGTGACAAACTTCCATCTACGAAGGGCAAGACTTTCAGCTTTAATTGTTCAACAAATTTAACAATTTCACTAGCAGTCCGATCTAAGGAGTTATAATATATGCTAGTAATTCTAATACTAGAAGATATTCGATCCAAAAATTATCTGAAAATTGGATAATTGACTGGTTGCGATGACCTTTCTTTCATTTCACATATTTTCCAGGGCTCTTTTGTTTGCTAATACCACTTTAACTACTCATCATATCGAGTTGATCTACTCCTTCATCCAAAATTAATACCTTCTAAACACACAAAGCTTATTAACGAGAAAGATTTGACAGATCCGAACTATACAAACTACAATGAATATGGCGAAGAGAAGACCGAGAATAAAATGAAGAAGAAATAAGAAGGCTGAGTTGTTGTATACGAAGATGTGTAAGAAATGGTATCTTTTGGGTTGTGTTCCTAAAAATATATCCCCGGGAAGTCAGAAGTCAAAAACTGGGTCTACAGTGACAGAGGAGAATAATTGCAAACTAAACTACAATAATTAATGATGGTCAGAACGAGAGAGAGAGAGAGAGAGAGAGAGAAATATTGTTTTGCTCAAGTACATACAGGGTTATTCAATTCTATTGCTAATGCAGACATTTTTATTTTTTTATAAGATACTTTCTTTATTTTTAATCACGAGTATTTGATGTGAACTTACAACAATCTACAAAAAGAGCACTACAAGATCTACAGGGTGGGTGATTTTTCTTTAAAAAAACTATTTATTTATTGAATTATTTTGTTTAATAAAAGAATTCCAGTAATTAGATGATTATTTTTCATTTGTGGGGCAATTTAATAAAATAATATTCACGTTTATTTTATGTAGTGTATTTTATACCAAACTTATGGTAAACAAAAATAATCTTAAGGTCTACCTGCAGGGTCCCAGTACTGAATAGGGGAGTTCATCAATTAATGATTTTGTGTAAAATGTATATCGTCTTCATTTTAAAAATCGTGATTACTAGACTTTTTAATCAATGATGATAGTAAGAAAGTTTATGTCAAACTTTATGTCAAAGGTAAGTCCAGCATACAGACGGCTCCAAAGTAGAAGTAGTAATAGCCATAAAATACTTCAACCTAGAATTGTAACATAAAGAACATAAAATTCAGCTGCTTATAAAAATATATAAATTATAACTGATAATATTTCGCCAAATCTTGCATCAGAGCTGAACATAAGAGAATATTTGGCAAACTCTTGTTGATGCAAGATTTGGTGAAATATTATAAGTTATAATTTATATGTTTTCATAAAAGCTGCATTTTGTGTTCTTTTGGTAAGAAGTCAATTTATTTCTGAAAAAACTTGTGCAGCAAAGTAAGAGTTAAAGCAACATAATGCAACATTTTTGCAGAAGGTAAAGTTTGCAATATATAATGTTTGTGACTAGGAAAAAGTATCAACAAATATTGAATCCTTGTTAGTATTCATGAATTTTGGAAATTTTATATTATCTACTCTTGAAATAGTATTAGGTAACTTTTTTACACCATAAAAGGAGAATACTAATTATTAATTAACCTATAGACTTGCACCTAATATTAAATTTAGGTAATTACCTGGAATGAATAAGGTGAGAACAGCTTTTCTTTTCAGGTTGACGTTTTGGAAACCGATGTTAAGCACTCGTTTTGTCTCAGCAAAACGGAACACAACAAAGTTTTTTACGTGGTTTGTTTATTTTTCCTTCCATTTTGACATCTTGACATTACGATTGTTGATGAACAGTGCCCTCTGCAGGGCCGCATCGTAACATAAAACATTCTCTCCAATCCCAGTTACAATTCTAGGTTGAAGTATTTCATGGTAATAGCAGTGGAAAACAAAAACTAAAGCAATACCAATAAGGCTGTTCTAGATTTGATCTGTTGTCATCTTCACAAACATCCATGCTGCACTAAGGACAGTAGATTTCATAAACTAAGGATTGCCCACGTACCATAGACACAATCGGAGTCAGTCAAGTCATAACGATGTCACATATTGCACGGAAACTAGTCTGGGTCAACACAAAATCGACAATAGACACGGTTACAAAGTTGATGGAACAAAAATCTCCAGAATAATAGGAAATCCTCCCAGGATAGACAGACCAAACAGTTTTTTAGATGATATTGGGCAAATATAGGAAAACTATCAAAGCCGTAGAGTTGGTATGCCAATTGGACACTGTAACCTCAATAGGCACACAAAGCGTATGGGGGAGCAGGAAATTGCAGATCACCTAGTATATATAGACTTTTGAAGATTAGCTACCGGTCACGGGGCCATACTCATACATAAAAACAGGACTACAGGACCACAATATAGATCTAAAATGATCGTAAAGGAATATCCACCTCATCAAATAAATAAGCCTCTCAGTATAGGTGCTAAGGCTTGAATTAATCAAGAAAATCTAGAAATTACGCTATTGTAAACATTATTTGAACGCAGTTCGAACCATAGTGCTTCCAGAGAAACCGAGAAGTACTGGGAGTCATAGAGCTACTCTCAGATACACGAGAGATTGCGTTCATTGTAAAGCCAACAGTAAAAGGTTCATTCATATGCTAGATCCCATTAAGTACGGATCGTTAAGTCGTTTAATATCTATTCAAATTTAAAAACGTGTTTTTTGTCAACATTTAAAATGTGATAGCAAAACTTGTAAAAGTGCTGTCTTTCTACAGTTTCCACGAAGCATGAACTCATAAGGTCCTCCACTCTACCTTCAGTGTGTAGCGTTCACACAGGCGAGCTTCAAAGCATTTTTCAAGCCTTCTAAAGCATCTTCCTACCCCACAAAAATATTGCAATATGCACTGACTCCTTTTCCTCCATTTAGTCAATCAAGTCAATCTTCACTGACCACCCAATTGTCCAGAGCATACACGATTTCTATCAAACTCTCGTTGCTCAAGATATAACAGTCTCTCTGATCTGGCTTCCATCTCACATCGGAATTGATGATAATGAAACTGCGGAAAGAAGCTACCACTAATAATAGCACAACACACATTGTCCAACTCGCAACCGACCTAAAGATCCACTTCAAAAACGGTACACAAAATTCTTGGCGACACTTGTGGTGCAATAGCACGACAGCACTTCATGATATCCATCCACTTATCCTCTCTCCCTTAACTTCTTAAGCCGGAGAAAGGCTACTATAATAATCATAAGAATCCGAATCAGCCATACCAAGCTCACAAATGGATATCTGATGTCTTCAGGAAATCGTCCCGTTTGCCATAGCTGTCATGATATTGTGACGGTTAAGCACATACTGTCGGACTGCAAATAATTTTCTGCTCTACCGAAATCAAGAAAGTCTTACAGTTCCTGAAAGCTACTAATCTATACCGTAAAATCTAATTTAAAATTTGTAATAATTATATGTAAATATTTGTATCTATTTTTTCTGTGCTGTGCTGTTCTGTGCCAATGACCAGCGCTGTCGAGGCACGTTAAGCTAAAATAAAAAAGGTAGAACGTGTCGCGAGACATACGGTAGGAACTTTAGTTCCTTTTAGGCAAAAATTATGTAATACATCTGACGTTAGATAGACAATTTGCATATGCCTCGGTGGTCGAGTAGTAAGCAAACCAGACTCTCACGCGGTAGACCCGGGTTCGATTCCCCGTGAAGAAGTTTTTTTTATTGTTAATTTTATTTTTAAATAATTGTTCTGCTTGATATTAATAACGACAACAGGTAGACGTTTGAAATATTTAGCAGAATATTCATTATTATAGATAATGGTACGGTACCCTTCATGAGGGAGTCCGACAGGCAACATCTAGGTACTTATAACAGCATCGTATATTTAAAAAGGGAAACCGAAGCATTATACAAATTGGACATTCAAGAACTGTACGTTTACCACAAAAAAACTAGTAGAAACATAAAATTGAATTGTTAAATTTTCAATTTGAAGTTATATTACAGTTTATAGAAATTTTTATTTTCTAGATTTTTTCTTAAGTGAGTCGTAGGAAAAATATGATGTTCGACTCGTGTGGATTGTCCATATCGCACTTGAACGATTGAGCACTCCGCCTACGGCGTCGTGCTCAAACTTCGTCCTCGTGCAATATGGCCATCATATCCACACTAGTTGCACAAACTACTATTTCCATCAATATATGCCCTTTCACATTTAAAAACAACCTGCCAAATGTCAAATCAATTTATCCATCCATTTTAAAGTTATCGAATTAAAACATTCAAGTTTTCAAAATTTTAACACCCTGTATTTCGAAAAGTAAATGTGGTAGACCCCTTAATCCTAATATCATTTTGTCCAATTTTACGAGAGGAATCTACATGCAAACGTTGTAATTACCCTTAACGTTCGAGATGCTTATACCATTTTTTGCGCGATCGTATTGAAATAAATTCCAAATAAAATAATTTAAATTTCTTCGAAATGAACGAAATGTCAAAAGTGACATTTATACTTCTCGATCAGTTTAAAATATATTTTGCATTTTGGTGAAATTGTTTTTATTTATTCATTTTATTTATTACTTTTCGACGTCTGGACGGTAAATAAGTCACTTACCGACGTGTTAAACTTATATACATATATATAGCTTTTAACAGGCCTTTTAGGCCCATAGCTTTGTAATTCCTCTCCATACTTTCCTATCTTTGGCCTTTTCTCTCCATCGGTTCACATTCTTTTCTTTCAGGTCTTCTAGTACAACTTCCCTCCATCTTTTCCTTGGTTTGCCTCTTTTCTTCTTGCCTTCCGGAACTCTCCATGCTATTTGTTTCACTATTCTTCCTCCTTCCATCCTTTCTATGTGCCCTAACCACTGAAGTCTTTTTGATGTAATAGTTGCATCTATTTTGGGTTCACGATAAATGTTATATAATTCTTCGTTAGTCCTTCTCATATACACTCCTTCTACTTTTTTCCCTCCCAGAATTCTTCTTAACATTTTCCTTTCCCATCTAATTACACTTTCTCTTTGTTTTTTGTTTAAAACCCATGTCTCACAACTATACAATACCGTAGGCTTCAATATAGTACTGTACAACCTTAATTTTGATTTCCTTGACAGATGCTTTGACCGGACTAGGTGATTTATTGCTCCTGCACTTTTGTTAGCTTTCATGATTCTATTTTTAATTTCCTTTTCTTCACTACAATTACTATTTAACAGGGTTCCTAGATATAAACTCTTCCACATATTCAAATTCGATGATTTCTCTTTGGGTTTCTACTCTAAATTTGTCATTTGTTGTCTGGTTTCCGAGTCTCATCAGCTTACTTTTCCGTTCGTTTATCGTAAGTCCCATTTTAGCGGCCGCTTCTATTAAATTCTTTGTTATTTCACCCAAATCCTTCTCTGTCCTTGAAATTATGGCCATATCGTCCGCATAACAAATAACTTGATGGCTTTTATAGTTAAACTTAGAAACCAGTAATCACAACCTACCGTCCTGACAACCGATGCTGTAAATAAACAAAAAATATCAATCGCGCAAAAAAAATTATGGCAATAATGGTAAAAATTTATCCGAACAAATTCAAGTAGATCACCAGCACTGCGAATACCAGCTTTGCATAGAATTTTAATATAGCAACGGTGGTTCAGTGGTAGAATGCTCGCCTCCCACTTCGATTCCCGGGTTCGAATCGCTGCTTCGTAAACGAGAGAGAGACTCAGGAGAGAGCACACGCACGCAAGCAAGGCACATAACGAAGCAACGTATCATAACGTAACGTAACGGTCATATCTTTTGCGTCGCGGCCCCTGTTCGCTCAAACATAACCTGACGTAAAGAACTAAAGTTCCAAAAAAAAGTAAAAGGTAACATGCGCAAAATGAAATTGAGAAGTATTTCTGGCAATACATGGAACACAAGGTAGGTACGACACATACGTAAAAATACTAGACAGAATTGGGTCATTGTAGATTTATATTTTATGAACTCCATAAAGGTTGTAGCTGTTTAAGGTAAAGGTCGTGAATCAAAACTCTTATTAGATGTCACTTATATTTTATATTCCAACTCAATGCAGTCTCGCACTAAGGGATTATCTTTAGAACGGAAGGAAGGAAGGAAAGTTATGAAATTCTTAGACGATGAATGAGAATGTATTCTACATATTTTAAAACAAATGTCTAATATTCTTGAAGTCAGAGCTTAGCGTAAGGCCTGGACTGGAAGCCTAGGTCGAGTGACCTAGGGGGACCGTATGCTAAACGCTAACGTCAAAACATTTGACATTCGTTCTAAAATATCCAGGATAACGGCTCATTCATCGTTCTAGAATTTCATAACTTCCCTATATCCATTTCAAAAATAATCCCTTGGTGTGAAACTTTTCAGCAACAATGTATGTATTGTAACTACTATGGTTGAAATAATGCCCTTCTTGGTGTGCGTCATCGATTGTTAATCTCCTTCTATAACATTACGTAGAAAGAAATGGAAGAAAGGCAGGTCTGTGATTAAACATAATCAAAATATCACAATAATGAACCGTTTGAATGTTTTACAAACGTTAACCCTAATCTTTGACTTACAAAAATTTGATTGGTTGATGTTTAGATTACGCGCCAGCGCAACCTATCAATCGCGAGATTAAAATACTACGAAGGCGTTACTTTCGTAGCGGCAATGTGTCTTACGTCTTTTTCTACTGTCACACTGACAGTTCTTGTCAGGTGTGTACTTTGTTGCTTAATAATAATAATAATAAACGTCTTTTATTTCCAAAAATTATTAATACAAATGACAGTAATTAAAAATAACGGGCGAAGTTTATTTTTGTTGTGTACTAGACACAACAAAAATATTCTTCCACTTAACACGATTAGGAACATGTATTTATATAATTATTATAGATAATTTTGTAGAATAATAGGTAATTATAATGTCCTTTGTATTAAGGGCTCGTGTCTAATGCTAGATATAAATTAATTTTATGCCTTAATATTAAAATCCAATTCAAAAATTTCAATCATAAAATTTACTTGCAAAATTATTATTTATTTGAAGTGAATATTAATCTTATTGTTATATTTATCTAAATAATACAAAAATATGCCTAGATACACTAAAAAACATCAGCATTTTGAAAGTTCTGAAATATTTTCAGTTAGAAAAAGATGCTGGTAATTATTGATTTCATAGCCTTTTCGAATTTGACTGAATACGAGCCTGATGATTTTATTTATCAAATTTAAGGTTAGCTAAATGTCAAAATAGCAAATAAAATAAACGACATGCCGAAAACCCGGATATACGTCACAATCGATGACGCACACCAACCATATTAAGTAGAAGGCTAGCTTGTGCCTAACAAGTTTGATATAGTTAAATAATACCCTTCTGAAAATACTTCAGAACTTCCAAAATGTATTTTATATTATTTAAATAAATAAAACAATAGGATTCATATTCACTTCTCATAAATAATCATTGACCGTAAACAACAAAGTACAGACCTGCCGACAACTGTCAGTGTGACAGTAGAAAGTAACGAAAGCAACTTCTTCATAGTATTTTAAACTCTTGATTGATAGGATGAGCTTGCGCGTAATCTAAACATCAACCAATCAAATTCTTGTAATACATTTGAACTGTTTATTATTGTGATATTTTGATAAGGATTAATCACAGACCTTCCTTTTTTTCCATTTCTTCCTGCGTAATGTATTAGAAGGACATTATCAATCGATGACGCACACCAAGAAGGGTATTATTTCAACCATACTCATTTTGTATGTTTACTTAATAAACATCTCAAACTGCCCGAATTTGGCGTTCAGGAAGTTCTTGACCTTTAGATTTAATACAACGATGATGATTTATGACAAAAATAGTTTGACAGCGAATAAACTCGAAAAATTGAGACGTATTGACGTATCGTTTGGAAAAAAACAGTAGAGGAGACGTTAGTATTGAAAAAATCAGTGGAGCTATTTTTAAATTTTCAGTAGTCTATTTATTAAGCCTAGACAAAAAAATTCAATTGCAAAAAAAAACCAGTTCCAACACAAACACATTAATTATTTCAAAAATAACTAATAAAACACATTTCCCCATTAAGATGAAACTTTCCAAATCCATACTTCATCCGTTGTTCAGTGCTTCGTACAATATTATTTTGTTGGTAGTAGTGAATCATATCTGTTTGGGGCCCCCTTGCACCCCCTCCTGGGAGAACATCTCTTCACAGCGGGTACCGCGTCTGGACAATGCGTTTCTCTCTCGAACTTATATCAGTTTTTTATTTGGTCTGTTGGCAGGCAATAAAGATCGAGGACCTAATTTTCGGCTGAAATATCTCCTATTTATTATACACTTACCAATTTACGTCATTTTGTTTGTTGGTTTTAGCTCTCCTTCTTTTTTCTTATACATTCTATTATTTGTTTTTATTAAGGATTATAACTCTATCGTTCATTCGAATGGAACAATTTATGGGACTTATATAAACTCTTCAGAAAAATGTATGTACAGTTTGGACTTGAGAAAAAGTAAAATTAATTCATAGGTATTGAATACAAATAGGTTAAGCAAATGAAAACAAGAACAATTCCTGTACACCCATAATAGTTTCATAAAAGTTCTATTTATATCTTGTAATTTTGTATGTTCCACGTTTATTTTAGGTTAGCGTCCGTCAGCTGTCATAGTTCTGTGACAATTTTCAACTGTCATGTGTCGTAGCTGTCGACTGGCATATGTCAAAACGGTCAACTGTCACGTGGTAGTTGTCTTTGTACCACAAACATCCTAAGTTATATAGTATTCCCAATGCTCCATGTCTGAATTTCGTAGGTTAATGTTCAAGATGGTTCTCATTACCAAAAATAGAAATAAAATTTACTATCGTAAAGCCTCTGATTGAATTATTATATACTGCAGCTCAAAAATATACTAACTATAATCAATTATTATTCTCCCTCCCTTCCTTTCTTTTCTTTTTTCCACTACCTTTTAATCGTATTTTGAAATAAGTGAACATCTATGGATGGTAGCTACACATTTATTTGTAGCTTCAACAATTTCTCTAATTTTTTTTGTGCTCTTAGACATCACAAAACAAAGATTTATAATATCAGTGAAAAGATCGATAAAAATGTTTTGTTTATATTTGCAACTTTGTTTAACGTTCAAGGAGAAGACTTCAAGGCGGAATACTATTCGATTCTCCACTATAAAAGATGTCGATTTTAGATATGAACTGATCTATCGGTCGAAGCTCAGAATTTATTTGTCCTTAAAAAATCTAACAGGGATAAGCGACTTGTTTCAATAATAAAAAACAAAAATTTTCGGAATATTTCACAATTTTAAGTACCTATGGATCTGGAGCTAAATCTGAGTGAAATAAAAAAAGTTAGAGTACATTAACAAAATGCTGATAGTGATGCTGACAATATGATAGAAAGCATGTAGTGATGCACTCAATATTTTGGTTTGCGAGAGACGATACTTTTCTCATATTTTGTACCCCAGACGCCCTTTTATCTGACCCAAAAAATAGATTCAAAATCCACTAGTGTAACATTTGGTTTGCTTGGGATGGCAGTTTTATGAACTATGTGCCTTGTTGAAAAACGCCGAGAATTTCCCCCAATTGGGGTGAATTTTGGGGGGCAGGGGAGGTCGAATGGCATCAAGATTTTGATCAAATTTGAATCTCACGTCTCAATGAACAAAAAAATTACCCCGATCGGACCTTTCCGAAGTTCAAAGTTTTGGGAACAATTTCACAATAATTTCAAACTCTTGGGACATTCTGTATGTTAGGAATAAAAAAATTAGTGTAGCTAATTAGATACTTTTTCTAATATTAACGACAACAATAAATTAATACAGAAAACCAGACGAAAAAGTTCCAGTCTGAGAAACAAATATATTGGATGAAATATGTGCAGTCCCAGATCTTAGAGGAATAAATATACGAACCATACCGTATTTTATTATAATCATACAGGTAAAGTTTTCTGATTAAAGGTAAGATAGTGTGGTGGCGCATGTCGTAACGAGTTACACAGACGCCAGGCTACATTCCAAAAAAAAACCTTCGGTTATAACTACAACTGTGTCATAACTTAAAATTATGTTTATATGTATATATGTTGTGTACCCCAACTTTGTCCATTCAATGGGATAAAGAGAATAATCGTTTTTTTATTCATATTTTATTGATCGAGGATCTACACTATAGTTTGTCATTTCTTTAAATTTAGGAACTTGTTTTTCATTCCGTAATTGTGAAAAATGTTTTGGTTTTATCTTCATTTTTTAAGGATGGAATAAACTTTGATTTTTAGCTTGTAACAGTTTTTATTGATACATTTTTTGACAAGTAGTAATACATATCATAATTGAAAAATAATACATAAAGATAAATAAAATAAATGTAATATTTAGTTAATTCCAACACTCTTCTTCTCGATCTGAATATCCATAATCTTCAAACCAATTCTCTCTCGCAGGTACTTCAGTTTTTAGCTCCCAATTGTTGAATCAAGAAGATTCAACAATTTCAAAGTATCTTCAAATAGGTAGGTACTGTTCTATTTTTAATATCTTCAATTGTCTGATCCATTGAAGTTCTTGACAAGCCTCACTCCATGCTGCTCCATGAAATATGACTCCCAAATATTCTTATTATGAATCCAATCGTCGATTTTCTGTTTCTGTTTTTACCAGCCCAATCAGCATTTGCATACATTTCAAGCATCTTCTTCATATTCATCTCCAGGTTTCTCTTCAAGATCTTCATCATTTTTATTGACTATTTTCTTTGCTTTATGTGTTGGATATTTTTTCTGTAAAAATATTCTATAAGAACCAATATTTATCTTGAATATGCCCTATTCTTTTGCAGAAATCGCAAGATTTGTTTGTTTTGTGAAACTTACTTTTTATTTTCATAGCTGTTGGTTCTCTTTCTGGAATCAATTTTTCTTTGACAAGTTCCATTGTCATGTATTTTTTGGGCCTTGCTTCTAATGCCATCACAATCGTGCTGGAGCTTTCTGGTAAGCTACTCAGTATGAATGCTACTACTAAATTTTCGGCTAGATTTTCAGCCATGAAACAACATAACTTGCAGACCATTTTTGGACCATTTGCGCCTCATCAGTACAAGGTATGTACTCCGGAGAGCTATAAGAGCCTAATCGCGGACATAATAAGACAGTAAAAACACAATCAGTACATACATTCCAGTAACGGAAATGTTAAAAGTTGTGACAATAGCGACATCTTCACTTCCAACCGCAACCAAAATTCGAATTTTGTATGTTCTAATTGCAAGCCAGAATAGTTGGTTAAATCTTGTAAATCATACCGACCCTGTTTGACTAAGAAGTGTGAAACAATATCCGTAGGGACCAATATAGCACGGGAAGTAGTTGTTTTTAGAGCTTTAGTTCTTTACGTTAGGTTGGAGCGACCGGGGGTCGCGGCGCAAAAGATCTGACCGTTACGTTGCTGCGTTATGTGTTTACGAAACAGCGATTCATAGGCCAGAGAAAACTGTAATGCCACCATATATCGATGTCTCTGGTTTAAATTTTACACAAAGGTTGATAATATAATAGTATAATAATCGATTGTTGATAATCGATTAGGAGATATACCTTAAAGTTACGCACGTCAATTTTAAACTAACAATTAATGCTGGAAAGATTTTAAATTAATCGATAGATTGAAGAAAAAAAAACAGAGGACAGAATTTTGTACCGAAATAATTCATCTACCACTCTAAAAATACAACTTAATAATAATCGATTGTTAATCGATTATAGATAGATTAATAATGATCGATCAAAAACAATCGATTATTAATCAATTGATAATAATCGATTGTTGATCGATTGGAGACAATCGACTTTTAATCGATTGGAATTATTCGACTAATAATCGAATCGAATATTAATCGATTATTAATCGATTGAGGTTAATTGTATATTGATCGATTGTTAATAATAGATTAAAGATAATCGATTATTGATCGATTGTTAATAATAGATTATTGATAATCATTATTAATCGATTGCTAACAATCGATTGATGATAATCGATTATTAATCGATTGTTAATAATGGACTATTTAATCCATTGTTGATAATCGATTATTCAATCGATCGTCGATCGATCAAAAATCATCGATTATTAATCAATTGATGATAATTGATAATAATCGATTGTTGATAGCTTAGAAATAATCGATTCTTATATTAATATATGTGTTTTTATTTATTGATTCAAAAAATGTTATTATTGCTTAAAAGGAACTAAAGTTCTTACCGTGTGTCCCGTGACACTTCTTCAATTTTTTCTTAGTTGAAAGGAGTTTGCATATTCCTCGGTGGTCGAGTAGTAAGCAAAGCAGACTCTCACGTGGTAGACCCGGGTTCGATTCCCCGTGAAGAAGTTTTTTTTAATTGTTAATTTTATTTTTAAATAATTATTCTGCTTGATATTAATAACGACATCAGGTAGACGTTTCAAATATTCAGCAGAATATTCATTATTATAGATAATATGGTACGGTACCCTTCATGAGGGAGTCCGACTGGCAACATCTACTTATAACAGCATCGTATATTTGAAAAGGGAAACCGTAGCATTATACAAATTGGACATTCAAGAACTGTACGTTTAGGTACCACAAAAAAATTAGTGGAAACATAAAATTGAATTGTTAAATTTTCAATTTAAAGTTATATTACAGTTTATAGAAATTTTTATTTTCTAGATTTTTTCTTAAGTGGGTCGTAGAAAAAATATGCTGTTCGACTCGCGTGGATTGTCCATATCGCACTTGAACGATTGAGCACTCCGCCTACGGCGTCGTGCTCGAACTTCGTCCTCGTGCGATATGGCCATCATATCCACACTAGTTGCACAAACTACTCTTTCTATCAAAATATGCCCTTTTACATTTAAAAACAACCTGCCAAATGTCAAATCAATTTATCCATCCATTTTAAAGTTATCGAATTAAAACATTCAAGTTTTCAAAATTTCAACACCCTGTATTTCGAAAAGTAAATGTGCTAGACCCCTTAATCCTTATATCATTTTGTCCAATTTTACGAGAGGAATCTACATGCAAACGTTGTAATTACCCTCAACGTTCGAGATGCTTATACCATTTTTTGCGCGATCGTATTGAAATAAATTCCGAATAAAATAATTTAAATTTCTTCATACACCCCCGGTCGCTCAAACCTAACCTGACGTAAAGAACTAAAGTGCAGGAAACATCAACCATAATTATTTTCTCCGGGTATATTTGTAATCTCACATTTTGGTAACCTCTGTGACTTCTGATAGGATACATATGGTTAGTGACCTTTGAACCCGCACGATAAGAGCGCTTTTGATTATAGTCCTCTCCATTTCACGCCTTTCATCTTTACGTTATTGTTTGTCTGGAATTTTTGGCGCTACCAATTTTTTATTCTGTATACAAGATTTTCATAAATTTTAAAGATATCTTCTTTCTTCTGAGACCAATTCCACGTTGTAAATTTTCTTCTTGCCTTTCCTTTGAAACTACAATGGTGGAGAGTCTGATATGTGAGTTTTCCCAAGTAATTTGATATTCCCTAAAGAAGATTAAAACCGTTCAACCGCAGCATCATCAAGGAAATAAATATTTTCAATGTACGCACTGCCTTAAACCACAAATAAACTGGCTACCAAAACAAAACTGAAAACGTATTTAATTACACAACTCCTATTTTAAAAGTAGCCACTGTTTTATAGGTTTCTACCTACTAAAATTCCACAGAGTTGCCATCATTTCTCTTTAATATTCAGTTATATCCAAGAAAAAAAAACAAAGGTCGCAATTACAATCATTCATAACGACAGGACTCAATATCGCATGGCTCTTCACCAGTGTCGTGGTATTCATATCAAAAGAAATTATAATTTGAATTTTAAAGGAATAGTAGATCACAATATTATATCGTAGATACCTCCAATGGAATAAAGACATATAACTACAACATTATTACATTTTTAATTAATAGTGTCAATTGGTCCTTTTATTCGATGGATTTAGGACGTGACAGTTTTCAATTTAAAAATAAAAAGATAACTGCAAGATAACTTACCACAATAGATCTGCAAAGGTCGCAGTGGGATAGGACAAAGAGCCACTACAATTCTAATCTAATACCCAATTATTGATGGACTTTAAAATTTCAACAACAATAAGTAGGGGAAACATATTATGGTACGTTGCCAATGTTTGTTGTATTATTCAATCTGTTAATTGGCAAACTATGCAGTGAAATTCAAGTGGGTGAATTGCTTATAATGGGTTTTTAGGAAGCCCTTGATAAAATTTTAAGACACTACCCAAAAACTAATACCTACCTATACCGTAGTCTTAATTTTGTATCCCCGGCATAAATTAGAAACTTTTAATGCTACTACGCGAGATAAATAATTAGATTATTAGGTTTTTGTTCATTGAATTAAAAATTAGAACTGAGTTTATTCGTGTAGTATTTCATTTAGATAGAAAGCACGAACATTTTGCGAGACGAGACTCGAGACCAGTTTTCTTGCGAGACAAGACGAGGGTTTCCATAGTCTCGTCTCGTGGGCACCACCAGGGTAGGGAATCTCTGAACGAGCGAGGGTACTGCCACCTAGGGTGTCGGAAAATATACTAAAATTGCGGATTTAATGAGAACATGAAGAACGAAAGATACTTCCACTGACTACCACCCACAATCCACTGTTTAACCTAACCTAACAACAAATGTTTAAAGACGATTTTGTCGGTATAGTAGTATAGTTTGTTCAACCATCCTTTGCCGTTATGTCATAATCGGTGACGTATTCTGCTGTTTTACGTATGTCTTATATTTCTTGAATGTTATTTTACACTTAACCTCAAAATTATAATCAATGGCATATGTTAAGAATTGTTTTTAAAATATGACAACTGAATTGTAAAAAGTAACAGATAAAATTTATGTCGGCCTTAGATAAGAAATACGTTAATGACGTCATAATTCCGTCTCATCCATTTCATGAATGAGAGAGCAAGCTGAACAATGTATGACGTAACGGCAAAGGATGGCTGAACAAACTATACTTACATAATTTTCCAGATTATTGTTCTTCGTTATTGTATATAAGTATATAATATTTTGTTAAGGTCGACAGGGTGTGTTAAGTTAGTTTAGCTTAGTGTGGACAATGGCAACAAAATGCATAGTTATATATAAGGGCTGTAGCGTGAGGTGCACAAAGTAAGTTTTATTTTTATTATATAAAACATGTTTAATTAACTAAAAAGTGACAAAATATTAAAGTAGTTTCTTTTATACAGCTTTAAACTTCCCAGCCACGAAGAACAACATTCGGTTTGGCTGAAAAGAAGTGGAAACCATCTTTTTGGATTTAATAGGGCAAAAAAATTGGAGAATTTGCCCTCGTCACTTTGTTCTGGACTAAATACTAAAAAAAGTAGAAGGCGAGGCAGGAGTGTTATATTATCTATGGGCACCACTACTAAAAATTCTGATAGTTGGCAACTGATCCGAAACTGCAAATTTCATTCTTTGGACAAAGTATTTTTTTATTACCAACTACCAAATTGTTTCTACGAACGCTTTTTTTCTAATGTACCAACAACCCAACCAACAGCCTCACTAGATTTTTTTTGCCTTTAATTTGGATTTAAATGGAGGATTTGAAGACTCTAGTTAATCAAACAGGCAAAAGTATACAGCCTAAAGGTTCTAATATGAAAGACTGGAAAATAGTGTTTTTGAAATTTTTTTTAATCTCCGCCGCTGCAACAGTGAAAGAAATAATTATCGAAAATTCAAGAGTATTTGTTACAGAGTTGAACCAACGCACCGTTTTGATTGGCGCCAGAAATCAAGAATATTAGGCGCCATTTATTTGATTTTTTTAAGGATCTTCCTCGAACAAAGACCGGGAACATTATATACCTGTATATGTGTACTTAAAGAGGAGAATTTATTGAGTCGTGCCATAGTAAAATAAAATGAAATTAATACAACCAATACCCTTTTCTACGGCTATAAAAAATCTGAAGAATGCAGATGATCAAGCAGACGTCACGTTCTGTGTGTGTTTATTTCAAATATAAATAATGCGTTGTTGCCACGTCATTTATCGTTATCAATTTATCAATCAATCAAATTAATTCAATCGCAAATTAGTACAAATATTTGGTATACGAAGGACATTGGTCTATTTGATGGTTTGTAAAACATACCAAATAAAAAAGAATCGTGAATTTCAGTAGTAATAACGAGCCGCACTAGAGACAATAATTAACATAAAAAATTAAATTGTGTTCATATGCCCGTGGAAAATGGAATTATTTTTTAATAAATCAACCTCCTTTCAAACCCTTCCAAAAATTGTATCCACCCATTTTATCAGATGCCTATGATAGAATAAAATTTCAACAACTAAATACACCCTTTATATAAATTTTATCGTATGCCCATGGTAGATACATATTTATACAAACAAAACCCTCTTTAAAAATTGGATGGAAATTTTTACAAATAAATTTCCCCCTATAAAAATGTAATCGGTTTCCCATGATAATATCAGGACATTTTTACAGATAAATGAACCCTTTCCAAAAATTGTTTCGTACGCCCATGGTAAATAGAAATTTTTGTATATAAATTTACCCCCGTTAAAAATATTTTCAAACGACCATGATAGAAGGAAATTTTCACAAATAAATTAATTTCTGTGCATTGGAAACAACTGAAAATATCCGTTTTATGGTATTTAGTATCATCCATAGATCCATACAACTAAAAATAGCAAATTCACTATTGTTCATCATTTTACTGTCGAGAACACCCAGTACCTAACCATTTTTAATAATTAGGCCCTACTAATTATTTGTTTAGGGTATGCTTGACTAGTATACTAGTATACTAGTTAACTTGGATATGACAGCGAGCACAAAGAGACATCTATGTTTCAGTTTCAGTACTATTTATACTATACTGTAAGATCCGAAAACTACGAAGTGGGCGACATCTGTTAATTTTCTTTCAAACTTCAATAGAGGTGAACAACAAAGCCAGAATGCGAACATCGTTATAGAAAGTGGAATTAATCTTGTTGTTTTATAAACAATAGAAAGTGCTATTTAAAATTTTAGTCAAAGTAGTAAAATAAAATACCTATTTAAAGTGCTTTTCTGAGATAAAAACAATCACACATAACATCCATAAGGTGCACTTCCAAAACAATAAAAACGTGTTAAAAGTTGTAGTGTTACAAATATACTAGTGGCTAAAATCCTATTCTAGTGGTCAGTAAAACTCTTTTGCACCTTTTTGGTAGTTTCGTGTAGATATTCAAGTCTTTTCCTCCCGGATTGGCACAGGCAGTCGTGAAATCGATGAAAATCACACAAGGAGATACCTAGTTGAGGTTAGTTCAGCTATTTTTTTCATAATTAGAAGCTGATGAGCCTAACCTGCTTAATCACCGTAGCAACAATGGATTCTACACAATTGCATACGCAGTTTAGTTATCTTGCAGACTGGCAAATTTGTGAACACACTGTGCGATAGAGCGCAGGATGGGCTTAAACTAATTGAAACATGGTGTAAGGAACACTCACTGTCGATCAATCCCAGGAAGACTGAGATAGTCCTTTCCACCAGGAAAAGAAGTTTATCGGGTTTAAAACATCCCGAAATCTTCAAAAGCAAACTAAACTTTTCGGAAGAGGTGAAATACCTTGGTATCGGCGGCCTCGAATTGCGGACCGATTACCTGATTTTAATAATTCC
>CAJUYH010002949.1:22218-56328 GCA_910591685.1 Galerucella tenella
ATTTCTTATGGCAACTGATTAATTTTTATATAACGCAGCTTTATCAAAAGATAATTGCCAATATTCTGCAACATGCAATCTTTGCTCTTTCGAATAACGATTAACTATATTTCTTCCTTTTTTTTTTAAGTTGCCCCATTTATAAAAATTTCCTTCTTCAAGTCCATCCAAGATATCATTCTAAGCATTATTATAGTTTATATCAAAAGTAAAGAATTAGACTTGGATTAGACGAAGCCATAGATCTTACATAATGTGTTTTTACCAGTCGAAGACTATTTCAGCCCTCGGCATTTGTCAACACAACCTGTAGGATAATAAATTGTAGCTTTCGGAATGGTAAACAATCCTAGGAATGCGTAGAAAAATATTATCATATTCCGCTAATTATATCTAGAGACGCGTGTGGTATGCGGAATGAGCGGGCCAAGGGGTAAACGAGGGGCCCACAAAAACAGCAGGGGTTGGGTGGAACCACGACGGGGCTTCCCTTGTGGTTCGGTTTCTAATTAACCTGATCGATTGCAACGCTCTCTGCAATGCAATATATGTAACTACATTTCTACGATGTTGACTGTAAATCACATGGTCGTTTGTTCGATGGTGTTTCGGTACACCCATAATATTATCGGCGATTATTGTTCCAGCTTGAGACTAAAACGGATGCTCGTAATAAATTTTTGTTTATATTATGATTGTGGCAAATTTATTTACTGCGTTACGCTTTATACACTACTGGATAAAAGTTTCTAGCTTGTGGAACACTTTAGACTACAACGCCAAGGTGGCGAAATCTATAGTCTGTACAGAAAGTACGAGGAGTAATAAACCCTAATTAAGTATGCAAAACCTTTACAGGGAGCACCATGAAATTTTTGATAAATCTCTTACTTTAAATTACATTTCTTCCGTAAATCTAAAAACCAGGTAGATCGACCCCGTATTTGTTTCAGTGGTAGAAAAGTTTAGGGTTTCTTCATTGTTAAAGGATTAGCAGATAAGCAATAACGCAATGCAGTGGTGTGTATTTTGAGGAAAAAAATACGTTTTAAATGATAATATAATGAAAAATGAAAAGAAATAATTATTGGAATACATTTATTACTTACATTTTATTCTATATCCGACTCGGAAGAGGAAGAATCGTTGTTGACATTAATAATAATAATAGGGTCGATTAAATCATCACAAATATTGTCAATTTTCCACATATTTGCCTCTACTTTGATAACATGCTCGATACAGTTTGTCCAATTTTCCTTACTAACATGACTTACAGCACTCTCAAACAATTTCACAACATCGTTTATTTTAAAAGTAGTATTTTTTTTCCAACTTCCCCCTTTACCAGAGCCAATATTAATTCTATGGGATTAAGTTCACAATGATAAGGGGGAAGTCGAAGAACTGATATACCACGAGAAGAAGCCATTTCTTCTACAATGTAGGTTTTGTATTTATTCTTGTTCATTTTTGCAATTCTGTAAAGTTCTTTCCTTAGTGGATCTTTTGGAAACTTAATATTTTTCGAAATAAGCCACTCCAAAAGCTCTGCTTTACGCCAACGACTTGTGGGCAATGCTTCTCGTAACCGTGAATGGTAACTTGCGTTGTCCCTAACAATAACAGCCCCTTTTGGAATCAGATCCAACATTTGAACAAACCATTCCTCGAAGACATCCCCATTCATATCTTCGTTATAGTCCCCCGTGCGTTTTGAAATAAAAGTTAATAATCCACCATCAACAAAACCTTCAGAACTTTCAACATGGACAATGATAAGTCTTTTTCCTTTTCCAGATGGTGGCTGCAAACCTAACGACAAACCTTCCACGACTGCCTGCCTTCCGCTTTTAATGTTTTCATCTTGCCAAGATTTGGAAACTGTATATCCAGCATTTATACACACATTATATACAAAAATATATAAAATAATTATTGTTACAGATTGGTTTGTTTTCTATTATGAATAAACTGTGTTGCCTTTCTTCATCAAACTTACTAAAATTTATGTACCTCTATCACTTTTTTTTATTAAAATTAGTACATCCCGTTACCTCTGACCTAAATCGTATATTCTTTAGCATAGCTGCAACTCATTCGTTCAATACAAAATGTACCTTACGGTATACCCTCTTAAAATATATTTTGGTACGTCTATGAAATCTACTTAAATGAATGATTTATTACTCCTCGTACTTTCTGTACAGACTATAATACTGTAGTGTACGGTATGGTCAACGAAAGATCGTTGCAGCCTCCGACCATATACACATGGGCGTGCCTACAGGGGGGGCAGGGGGCCATGGCCCACCCCAATTCCTCATTATATGAATCTATTAAAAACATTTTATAATTTTAAAACGAGGAAGCAGTTTTTTATTCTTAAGATAAATTGCGAGAAATTGAAGGGCAGCAATATGCAAAAATGCAAAAGCAATGTTTCGCCGGACACGGCTCTTTGTTTTTTCATCAAAATATTCCGATTTGATATTTCCCCCCCCCCCCTAATAAAAAAGTCTGCGCACGCCTATGCATATACAGAGTGGGTTTTATGTACGGATTATCACAGTAGGTTCAAAATGCTGCCTATTTACTTCAATAAAACGTGAATCTGCATTATTCAGTATTTCTTAAGGGTTTCAAGGAGAAGTACTTCCACCACTTTTGTGAAACCTAATGAAAAAGACCATTAATTTTCAAAAATAGTGTAATCGTGATCCCCTTGTCTACTACGTTTTACCATAGAATTTAAGAAAATTGTAAATTGCATGAAAAGTATAATACCTAGGTATAGGACTCCCTCATACCATTCGAAAAAGGACATTTTTTTGAACATGGTGAATTATTAAAATACAGGGTGTTCCATTTAAAATAAAGCCGATATTATACATTGAATTATCTAATAATGAAACTGAAAATTCTGAACACCCTTTAAAGAGATGTTTAGTACTCAATCGTGGAATACGTTCAACGAATGTCCAACTATTCAGATAAAAGAGAAAATTTGCTATAATTTGTTATATGAATGAGTTATTAATTTTTTTCGAAATGTTCATATTTTAAAAAAGTCAGCATAACTCGTAACCCCCTGTATTTAGGTATAGGGAATCATTATGAAGGAGTATTTTATTTTTTAGGGGCAATCAGAACATGCAATAAAATATAGGGTGTCCCATAATAAAAAATATAACTTTGATACGCCACACTTTATTGGAACATCCTGTATATTTCAAAATCATTTTAAAATAGCCTATATGAATGTACAAACTACTAAAGTGACAAACATTTCAAAACTTCCACCGTTTCGCTATAAACCCCCATCCCGTTGGTCGTGATTCACCTTGTATTTTTTTATTTGTTATTAAGTGAAGTAAGAATTTACTCAAAACTAACAAATGTCTTCGTTAGTTGTAGCAAAAGATCTTTGTGAAACGGATGGAAATCTGACAGAAATGCCAACTTAAATTCTTAAATTCTTAGTTTAAAAACAAGGTATAATTATGAAATTCCAAATAACGTTTTGGGAGACTGGTGAAATACGATAAAATTAAGTGAACTGACGTACAAATAACAAACTCTTGTCTCACATTCGAATATAACAGAGATAGATGGTATGATCTAAAAACTATGGTTTTAGTGACAGCGCAAAACGCTGAAAAATAATATATATAGTTAAAATAATACCCTTCTTGGTGTGCGTCATCGATTGTGACGTATATCAGTCAGTGTGACAGTAGAAAAAGACGTAAGACTTATTGCCACTACGAAAGTAACGCCTTCATAGTATTTTAAACTCTCGATTGATAGGTTGAGTTAGAGCGTAATCTAAACATCAACCAATCAAATTTTTGTGAGTCAAAAATTAGAGTTAACGTTTGTAATACATTTAAACGGTTCATTATTGTGATATTTTGATTGGGATTAATCACAGACCTGCCTTTTTTTTCCATTTCTTCCTACGTAATGTGTTAGAAAGACATTAACAATCGATGAAGCACACCAAGAAGGGTATTATTTCAACATAGAGTTCATATAATAACCTTTTTGTTGTGCGAGATCGATTGTTAATGTCCTTCTAACAAATTACGCTGGAAGAAATAGAAAAAAGGCAGGTCTGTGATTAATCCTAATCAAAATATCACAATAATGAATCGTTTGAATGTATTACAAACGTTAACCCTATTCTTTGACTTGAAAAATTTGATATAGTTAATGTTTAGATTACGCGCAAGCGCGACCTATCAATCGGGGGAAATTACATTATTCAAAATAGGATCCAGACGTACTTTCGTAGCGGCAATGTATCTTACGTCTTTTTCTACTGTCACCTGACAGTTCTTGTCAGGTGTGTACTTTGTTGCTTACGGTCAATTATTATTTATTTGAAGTGAATATTAATCTTATTGTTATATTTATCTAAATAATACAAAAATATGCCTAGATACACGAAAAAACATCAGCATTTTGAAAGTTCTGAAATATTTTCAGTTAGAAAAAGTTGCTGGTAATTATTGATCTCATAGCCTTTTCGAATTTGGCTGAATACGATCCTGATGATTTTATTGATCAAATTTAAGGTTAGCTATATGTCAAAATAGCAAATAAAATAAACGACATGCCGAAAACCCGGATATACGTCACAATCGATGACGCACACCAAGAAGGGTATTATTTCAACTTAATAAATATAATGTTTCTAGCATCGAAACTTTCATATGAAAAAAAAATTTAGTGGCTACAAATAAGCATAGCGTAGCCCACACCGTCCTTCTTATTCTACTCTAATGAATTTATGAGTCGAGACAAGCTTTTGTATTTATTATAATAAGATGGGGATCGTGTTGTCTGAAATTCCGCATATTATTTATGGTTTCTGTTGCGTTTCAATTTATCCAGGTCGTGGCCGCAACTCGAAGGAATGCCGAAGACAGAGAAGAAGAAAAAAAAAGGAAAAGGATGATCGGTAAATCGGTGGGCGTGTGGAAGCACCACTAATAACAAGGATATACTTATTAGATTACAGTAATTACCACTCTACAAGAAAATATATTGGCTCGAAGAAAGGTCGTTAAGTTCTGTTTGGATTTTTAAATTGGTGTTAAACGAAGGTAGTACACCTCAGGGCAGCCATTAAGGGCTTTGGTTTAATTTATTTACAAACAGTGCGTAACTTGGGATCAAATGGAGCATATAATTATATACTGACATTTCGCACGTTCTACTTTTTAAAACGAGCTATATTTTTTAGAAGATTATTATCAATGATCTTTAAAAAACCTAGCAAACGATGTACAGAGTGTTGTAAGATTGAAAAATCAAAAATTATCTTCTAAAAGCTCAGTATACTCAACCCAAACCCCCCCTAATCATTCTATTCCATTCTTCACCATGTAATATGAGATTCCCAAAGGACTATTTCACTATTACACTCTTCCAAGACAATGTATAAAAATTTTAAAATCTCATTTGACTGAAAGATATTTGAAGATCAAGTAGGAAGGCGCCTGATTAATCTTAAAAAGAAATAAAAACAGGAACTCTACAAGGTGGCGTTCTGACTCCTATCCTGTACCTACTCTATACTCCTTATCTACCCGTGCTGAACACTGAAGCTACTTTTTTCATAGAGAAGTTGCAGACGTTTTCCACGTCAATGAAAGTGTCATTTTTGGGCTTATCCGCAGATATTGAGCAGCTGAAAACGTGAGAAAAAGACCTAGAAGAACAGCCAAGGGTTACCACCCCCGCACAAGATGATACAAATTCCATAGAGCATGCTCGGGAGCACCTACAAAGTGCCTTGAATTTCCCTGAACTACCGTCTACCTGCAAAATATACTCCAACAACTTAGACAGCTTTTATTGGAGACTAACCACTACTACTCGTTATAAACGTATAAAATAAAGTAAATAAATTAATGGTTTTAATTCAGTACATACTTATTATAAGTTATAAATCGACAGACTTATCGCGAAGCTCAATCACTTAAACTTTATTTAAGACCATCCTGTATAAAATAAAAATTTCAAACCAGGTCTGAAGAAATCTTCAGTCTTTTGTCTTCGTACATTGGTAATTTGAAAGGTTTAGCTTTGCGGTTTTTTAGAAAGGGGAGTGAAAATTCAAATTTTTTTGCTAAAAATGTGGTTTTCTGTAAGATGACTGGGAGTTTTACAAAAAAACTTTGGATGTGTTTGTATGTATGTATGTTTTTTGGGGTGACATTCACTGAGACCTAAAAGATCTAGTGTGTCTCCCCTTTACTTCTACTTAGTTTCTTAGGAGAGTCCCAGAAACTAGTAGCTCCTATAGTCCTATTTCCGAAAGAAGGAATTTTAGGATATCTACAGGCTTTAAATTAGCTAAATGCTCCTCTTCTATCCAGTAATCTCCCAGGTGCTGTGCTCTAGGATTCTGAAGTGCTGTGCAGTTGGAAAGTATGTGGATGGAGGTTTCTTCTTCCATGCCTCAAAATCTACATTCTTCTTCCTCCACTATTTTAAGCTTTTTCAGGTGCACATTCAGGTGACAATATCCCGTTAGGATCCCTGTTAAAACTCTTAGCGCAGTATTACTTTAACTTAGGCATACATTTGATCTCAACGAAGAAGAGTCTTTGATTGTATAAACCCTACTAGATCTTCCCAATGGTCAGATCTTCTCGTTTTCTCGGCTTTACCTATTTTTTCCAATATTACATTGGAGCTGATTCCGCAAAAGGGTTCAGGCCCTCAGAAAGGTATTTCAGTCCCCCTCTTTGCTAGTTCATCTGCTATTTCATTTCCTTCTATTCTAGTCTAGTGTCCTGGAATCCATAGTTCATTGAATTTGTCTAGGCATTCCCACACCATTTTGGAACTGATAACACAAGAGCTCAGTGCTTTAATGGCTGATTGACTATCCTACATTAGGATAATCCTTTGTCTTCTGTATCCTTTATCGACATTGAGCTGGGCGCACCTTCTTATGGCGTCGATTTCCGCTTGAAAGATACTTGGGGTTTTTCACAAGCTTTCAGAGTGTTTGGGTCCTGGTCCGAACACTCCTATCCCAGTTCCTTCTATTGCTTTTGAGCCGTCTGTGTACCATTGAATGGCATTCTTTCCAAGTCTGGTAATGGTATTTGGATCCCATTCCTTCTTGTTGCTTAATTCCGTAACGAATTTCTTTAAAAAGTTATACTTTTTCATCATACTGTCTTGTGGCATGTCCCAGGTTATCTGATTTCTAAGAAGTGAGGAGGTGGTTTTTTTTTAATGATTCCTTCTCTACTTAGTCTGTAGCTTGTTCTTTCTGCAACACTTTCCACCACCATATGTAGAGGGGTGAGGTTGAGAATCACTTCCATGGCTGCCGTTGAGCATGTTCTCATTGCTCCTGTAATGCATATACAGGCTAGTCTTTGAATTTTGAAGAGGTTTTCTCTCGTCGTCAATAGGCTAGTTCTACTACTCCACGCAATGACTCCATAAGTGATGATTGGTATCACTCATTGTACAACCAGCTTAGAATTTTTGGGTTACAACCCCAGTTTCTTCCTGCCAGATTTCTGCACACCATTAGAGCCATTTTTGCCTTGTATGTAATCTCCTTTACGTGTTTGTTCCACAGGAGTTTACTGTCTAGAGTCAAACCTAGATATCTGACTTCTTGTCTCCATTCAATCTCGGTCCCATCAATATCGTCGGCGTATCCTTGTCAGGATATTCCAAGATCCGTCAAACCACACAGATGTTCGTCAACCTTCAAACTTCACATTAATGGGGATGCTACTCCTCCCTGTGGGCATCCTCTAGTAGTGCAGATGGAGATATAATGTCTTTCCTCGTCCTCGTCTCTGCTACTTTTGTGGTGAGCAGTTCCAACATCCATTTGGATGTTGTGCTGTCTACACCTCTTCTGTTTAATGCTCTTTTGACAGCCTTATGTGGAGTATTGTCAAAAGCTCCTTCTATGTCCAAAAATGCACATACCACAGTTTCTTGGTTGTCTAGAGAACCTCGGATATCCTCCGTCAGTTGTACCAGTGCAGTCTCCGTAGATCTGCCTGCCTGGTAAGCATGCTGACATGGGTGGAGAGGTAGTCTCTCTAGGATTTCCGTTCTAATATGGTTGTCAATAGCTTTTTCCATCGTTTTGAGCACAAACGATGTTAGACTAATTGGTCTGAAGGATTTGTTTGTTGTGTCCATTTCTCCAGTTTTTGGAATGAAGGTTACTATTGCCCTTCTCCATTCTTCATTGGAAGTGTATTATACTATTTAGGTTTTAAAAATGTAAAAAAAACGTATGACATTCTATTTAAAAAAAATAAGTCTTTTGTCTTGTCTACTAATGGACCCTGTATCCATGAATATAATTTTAAAATGTTTGATTTTAATTATGCTCAACACAACCCTTTCAAATAAATATGTAAGTTATACACAATAAGAGTAATACAACTACAACAGAGAACCCTTTATACAGTATCCGCCAAAATAAACACTACCGAAAATAAAAAAATAAAAATGTAAGTGTTCAAAATGTTCACCATTTCGACGCAAACAAGCTTCATATCGATTTTGTAAGTCAATAAACATATTTATAAAAAGTGGTTGATGTAACTGCCGAAAAATATTTTGTATTCTTTCTCGTAGTTCGGCAATATTCGCCGGCGGATTTTCCGAGTGAAATATTTTGTCCTTCATTATGCTCCAAATGTATGCGTCAGGTGGCGTCAGATCAGGTGAATGAGAAGGATATTCGAAGTCTGTTCCCCGAGAAATTATTCTTTTATCGAAATGCTGACGGAGTAAGTCTAAGGTGCGCACAGCTGTATGGCTCGTTGCACCATCTTGTTGGAACCATTGTGTGCGAAACTGTAGATTCCGTGCACGGCAAAAGTTATTTAGATCTCTCACAAAAGGTATAATAATTTTCTCTCTATAACGCTCTTGGTTGACAGTAAGTGGATTCTGAGTATCATCTTCAACGAAATAAGGACCAATTATTCCATGACCAGATACCGCGCACCAAACGGTAACTCGAAGACTGTGGAGTGGTTTCTCTACAATGACATCAGGACGTTCAAATCCAAAGAATCTGGTTGTTTGTCGATTAATATAGCCGCTAAGATGAACGTGACTCTCGTCTGAAAACCATATCTTTTTCAAAAATTCGGGATCTTCGTAAATTAAACTTAACATGCGACCACAGTAAATTTCTCTTGCACGTTTGTCCGCAGCATTTAGTCGTTGTCCAACTTGAATACGGTATGGATAACTACCAATTGATCTGAACATGCGACGTAAAGACGTTTCACTAATGTTGAGTTTACATGCAGTTCTTACAAGACTTCTAGGTGATTGCACAACTTGGTTAAAAACACGTCCTCCATTTTCGTTAGTGCATACTGTTTTTCGGCGACCTGAAGAACCTTTACGTTGATTAAGTCAAATATGACAAATCCATATTACATAAACAACTCCACAGCACTCTCTGTTTCGGTACTGTTTATTTTGGCGGATACCGTACATAAGCATAAAATGTTTTTAATACTTTTATAAAATACCGTACTCCATTGGTACTCTCATGACAGATACCGGCCATGTTTCCTCACCCCTTGTTTATGCCGCATAGCTTCAGATAGGTTAGCCACACTATACATTGCTAATTAAATAAAAACATAAATACATAAAAAACATAAAACATAATACATAAAACAGTTCACCATAACCGACTTAAAATAATCTTAATCTTAGTAGTCACTTTTCAGCCAGCATGCCACGTCGCTTCTTAACCTTAACCTTAAAAGCGCGGGTCTTCTTCTCCCTTACATACATCCCTCGGCCTAGGACCACAGAGATTGAAATCCCGTTCACCACAGAATACTTCAAATGTCTATGGTGCTAGGCACGAGATTCAAACTACAAAATATCGCCCTTCGGATATTGAAAATGCAGCTTTCCTGTGTTATTTTAATCATTTAATTTTGTTATTAATATTTTTCTTGATTCTCATTATCGCACTAGGAGTAACGTATTCGAAAACGCATACGTCATTATGACATCGAAAATCGTACCCGTTACATGACAGTTGTAGATAAAACAAGGCACACAACCTCAAATTAGACTTTAGATTGTTGCTGTATTGAAGAATTTTGTACAATTTGACGTATTGGCTCGTATCAGATTATTTTTTGTTTTTCTTTCTTTCTTTCTCGTTGTAATATTCAAATTTAATGTTCAACAGTCTCTCTGTTAAACCAACAAATACCGAAAACGTCAATGTCACAAGAAGGAACAAGGCCAAACTATTGTTGCTTTCGTTTATTTGGGCTTCAAGCACTTGTGCGTGACGCCTCAGTCGTCACGACTTTTGAGCAAATCGAACACCATTTTTTAGGATCCTCAAAACCACCTGACATGTGCCAATGCCAATGAATTTCCTGTGTTGTTAGAAGAACAGTTTTCAATTATATTGTTTTTGATAATAAAATTTTGCATATTTAGGTATTTTTAGTGAGGTTTAAATAGTATTAAATCGTAATCGGCACAATCTTAACCTTTAAATAAACGTCAAACCGGACAAACGTCAAATATTTAATGTCCGTAGACTTTTCGGTATGTGCTTGAGGGGCAAGGGGAAGGTAAGACTAGGCGTCACGCCCGGTAATAAACGAACGGAATTCAGTCACTACGAGCTGCTACTAGCAGCCAAAAGTAAATAATCGAAAGCACCTTATATAATTTATTTGATAGAATCAAATTAGCATAATGCATACCAACACTACCCATTCTGTCTAGATCGGTAGGGACATCCTATTCTTGAGTTATCATTCAAAATATTTTGGAAGTTTATGAATGCCAGAAAGTAAATAAATATTGAAATCGACCTAATCAAAATACAATGGAATATTTTAACATAAACATATGTCGAGATTAGGTTAATGTCATTACTAATAAATATATGATGTTCTTTTGTTCGTTATATAAAGTCACAGTCGTACAAACACCTGCCTTTAAGCCTTGTTAAACCAATTGTCAAGTAGCTCGTTCCATGGTTTAATTTTTATTAATCGGGTTTGTCTTATATAATCCTGTTTTATTGCAGTTATTTGTTAAGTCATAAGCGCTTTGGGTAAATTGTTAAAAAGGGGTAAAGAACCTTTAGTTCTTTTCTATAATTTTTCTTGCTACTTTTCATTCATTATCAATCCACTCAAGATATACACAGGGTGGCTGGAAGAAAGCAAAACAGACCCATTGTCAGGAACTTATGATCAAAAGGTGACACTTTTTCCGGCATTTTTTACTTCACTTCTACATTAGGGGTCGAGTAAGGTATAATTTTAAAGCCATTCCAATTCTCTTTATGACAGTGTTAAAATTTTGAAATTAGGCCAAAAACTTTTTAATAAATTAGATTGTAATATTTGAAATTTATTTTCGATTTTTGATGAAACCGTCGCCTGGTATCTGCTATTCGCACTTATAAAGTGTATAAAATGAAGAGACTCCGTTGTACAAAGTTTCAGCTTTTTGAATCATTTTCCTGGTTTTTCCAAATTTTCTTCGCTCCTAATTATCCGATTAGCTTGTTCAACCCCTCATTTTGTTTACATTTCAATGACCTACGATTTATCTATAAACTTTATTGAGATTGCAGTTTTTACGTTATCTATGTATATGAAAAAAAGTTGAATTTCTCTATTAGTGGTTAATAATTTTTTCTATTATTAACCTAGGTCAATAATGGACTAATTCAAATATTTTGAGAATCCAGAGATAGTGGTTCAACAAAAACTTTGTATAGGAAATTGTTTTTAACGTATTTGCTGCTTGAATTTACCCATCAAGATAAAATTATTTGAATTCAAATGCCATTACGTAGGTTTAAAATTAGTGCTCAACCAAAAAGACTGATGACATAACTAGTACGTTCATGTGTACTTGTCAGTCAGACGATGGGGTAAAAGCTTCTCGTGGATCGTTTGTGAGCGCTGTGGTGTATAAGTATAGCTCTTACACTCAAGGTGTTGTGTTGTGAACGCAATACCGCTGTAAGATTTTAGCATTGAAATAGTGTAAAATGTCAATTATTTTTAATTTTTGTCTCAAATTTGGCTGGTAGTGAAAAAAAATGTATATACACCACGGTGGTGCAAAAAGTGGCCAATGTTATTTTTCCCCAATATTCTGGCCTCTTCCATTAAATCATTGACATTTTATTCATTTTAAATGGTTTATTATCCTTTGTTTTTTCAAATGGGGTCTGGGGAGGTCCTGAATGTTCCTAGAAATTTTTTTTCAGTATCTTTGTGGCGTTGTAATAAAAAGTTTTATTTATTTGCATTTTTCAGTCGTTTTCGGAGTTCTCACAAATCTTTCAAATTTTCCCGGTCCCTGGAAAATGAGTGCATTGTATTTCGAATAAAAATATTGGTTCAGAGAGTAGACATAGTAAGCTTTCAAATGGTGTGCATTTAATAACAAAATAATTGAACATTAGTTCTTTATTTTCGCTTGTTTACAAGATTTGTGAGAACTCCGAAAACGACTGAAAAATGCAAATAAATGAATAAACTTTTTATTGAAACGCCACAAAGATTCTGAAAAAAAATTCTAGGAACATTCAGGACCTTCCCAGACCCCATTTGAAAAAAAGGGATAATAAACCATTTAAAATGAATAAAATGTCAATGATTTAATGGAAGAGGCCAAAATATTGGGGAAAAATAACATTGGCCACTTTTTGCAATGTCCTCGACGGGCGAGAACGGGGTTTAAGGTACACATATTGATACCAACGGATATTCCCATTACAATGAACTTTAAATCATCGAAAAATATTGATTTTTGACCGAGTTATGGAAGAATTTGTCCGCCGATTTACAAGTTAATTTTATAGACGTTAGCATTTATAGAGGTAGTGCAGCTGCGTAAGCGAGGGGACGTTTGGATGCGATTATCTCGAAAACTATTGCATTTTGGAAAAAAAAGATGGAGACCATTTTTGGAGATAATTTAACGACCTTCACTCTTTACCCGAATAAGAATTTTCCAAATTTCATATTTCGGGAGATAATGGCGGGAAACCGTTTTTTGGGGGGCTTAGGGGCCATTTGGACCCTTAGCCAAGGCGCAATCTTGGATAACTTTTTCTCCCTTTGAAGTACCTGTCAAGACCTACAAATCAAGCCAAAAAAAATTATTGGACAAATATATTGATAGGTTTACCCCTTCAGTTACTGGACTAATCAGGTATTTTATGTATATGTGTTTAATAACTGTAAAAATAAAAATTTCACCCTGTATAATTCATAATTGACCATACATTATTTAGTTTGTTGGAATCGGTTCATTAAGAGGATTCCAAAAATATGCAAATATACAGGATTTTTCATTAAAAATAACCAACACCAACTATGGCATACTTGCGTGAATCACCCTGTACATTTACATTTATGTTAACATAACGTACAACTCAATTCAAAAGTTGACGTGTCTCTGCATTTTTTATAATTTTTAAAAATAATGACATAAAGAATTTTATTCCATACCTAAGTGGTTTCCACACTGTATAATGACACCATCCGTTTTCTATTATAACCTTTGATCAAAAATCGACGGGTTTCGGCGTTTTTTTAAAACATTGATGCATTTCCTAATAACGCCTCTGTTGCGTTTTCGTCCGTCTACACTGTATTTAAATGTCAAATGCAAAAATGCTGCAAATATCCCTTCTAGTTTCCCATTATTCTTGCCTCTTCAATCATAGCTTAATCGTTTGTCCCGTTACCCGTGAATTATTATACTCTCGCCAAAGCCAAGGAGCGTGCGATCACTAGATGATTGTATATACATATATTTGTTATATTATTACCAAGGGTGGAGGGGTGGCGCCAAAACCTCTTCCGAGTCATTTCCTCTTCTTGTGATCTGCTACCCCCGGGATTATGCCGCAATCATACATGTAGTTGCTGCGGCATACGTTCTTGTCACAAGTCAACCGGTTTTAAGTCGTAAATTATCGATATATGCGGATATGAAACAAAGAAATCTTTGTTGGTTTTGAATGCGGAGAAGTGCCAAATGTATTGAGGGTTATTCTTGATGAGCAAACACTGTCAACGGAATGAAAAAGTGTTATTGATTCTATTTGGAAGTGACAAACTCTCGGTTTTTTTGTTCATTGCACTTTTAAACAACAGAAAAAAGCAGTCTGAGGTAATGTACATTTTTTCAAAAACTAGTGCGGTCCCAACAGGCTTTGTCCTGTCTTGTATCATCATATACTAATTTTGATAAAAAAAGGTAGAACGTGTCGCGGGACACACGGTAGGAACTTCAGTTCCTTTCAAGCAAAAATTATGTAATATATCTGACGTTATAGATAAACATTTTGCATATTCCTCAGTGGTCTAGTAGTGAGTGAACCAGACTCTCACGCGGTAGACCCGGGTTCGATTCCCCGTGAATAATTGTTTTTTATTGTAAATTTCATTTTTTAATAATTATTCTGCTTGATATTATTAACGACAACAGGTAGACGTTTAAAATATTTAGCAGAATATTCATTATTATAGATAATGGTACGGTACCCTTCATGGGGGAGTCCGACTGGCAACATCTACTTATAACAGCATCGTATATTTAAAAAGGGAAACCGTAGCATTATACAAATTGGACATTCAAGAACTGTACGTTTACCACACAAAAATTAATGGAAACATAAAATTGAATTGTTAAATTTTCAATTTGAAGTTATATTACAGTTTATAAAATTTTTTATTACCTAGATATTTTCTTAAGTGAGTCGTAAAAAAAATATGCTGTTCGACTCGTGTGGATTGTCCAAGTTTTCAAAATTTCAACACCCCGCATTTCGAAAAGTAAATGTGCTAGATCCCTTAATCCTCATATCATTTTGTCCAATTTTACAAGAAGAATCTACATGCAAACGTCGTAATTACCCTTAACGTTCGAGATGCTTATACCATTTTTTGCGCGATCGTATTGAAATAAATTCCGAATAAAATAATTTAAATTTCTTCGAAATGAACGAGATGTCAAAAGTGACATTTATACTTCTCGATCAGTTTAAAATATATTTTGCATTTTGGTGAAATTGTTTCGGAGCATCAGTGGTTCAGTGATAGAATGCTCGCCTTCCACGCGGGCGGCCCGGGTTCGATTCCCGGCCGAAGCATATGAATTGCTGCTTCTTAAACGAGAGAGAGAGAGAGAGACTCAGGAGAGAGCACACGCACGCAAGCAAGGCACATAACGAAACAACGTAACATAACGTAACGTAACGGTCAGATCTTTTGCGTCGCGACCCCCGGTCGCTCAAACATAACCTGACGTAAAGAACTAAAGTTCCAAAAATATTACATTGTTATTTATTTTGGGAGCAAAAGTCAGATAGTATTGTTAATTTCTAATGGAAGAATATCTTCAAAATTTGGATTTTCTTTGAATTTTTCGGTCATACAAATTTTTTATCCATTCTTTGAAATGACCATATCGTAAAAAAAACTTCTATGCCAAATGCTATCAAAATCGGTCCATCCGCTTGGGAGTTGTTCAGTATAAACCCTATTGCAGCGCCACCCACCGGGACTAACTGTAAATGTAAACTATCCAGTTATTTACTCAAACACACATAAAATTTCATCAAAATCTGCCAATCCGTTTAGGAATTGCTCAGCATGAACACGATTGCACCACCTACCAAAACCAATAATTATGAATCTAAACCATTCTTGAACACAAAAAATTTCAGCAGAATTGGTCCAGCCATTTATACATACATATACCAGTGCGAATTCGGGGCAGGTCGCTACTTATGCACATGAACCTTGCTCTTGAATTATTACTCTATCTATTGCTGAAACCTTCATTAAAATCCGTTGAGTAGTTTAATAGATCCAAGATCTAAGCTAACAGTGATAATGAGTAACATCGGTAATGAGATTTCAATATTTATATCATATTATACTTATAAAATTTATATAATTAATTTGCCTCAATATCTGGTAGTGTCAAAGTAATGGGCTCATTTACATTTTTTTTAATTTTAACATTAGGAAGAGCACATGATTTTGAGGCTCTGTGCAAAAAATTAGACGTCAGCGAGACTCCTAAGTCCCCTAAAAAAAATTATAAACATTTAACAGCGCTCCTCTCCAAATTTTAGGCGTGACGTCATCGCATATGAAATCTCTCGTTCAGAGAGCGGATAACACGCCGATCGGTTTTCGGTTAGATGACTACTTAGTTAGTAACAGTACTTTGCCTGCTTATATGCTAATTATTTTTTATTATACGTTTTAGCAAACTCTAAACAGTGTTATGTTTGTGAAATAAGAACGTTTAGAAATAATCTGAACTATTCGACACAATGTGGTCCAGAAGCAGAGTAAATATTGTGCGGTTCCAGAATGTAAAAGTACGATTAAAACATCTAACAAAACATTCATTTCTATTAATAAGAATGCAAAAAAAACGGAAAGGCAGAAAAGCACAAAAAGACTCAAAACATTAACAGATAAGTCAACATACTTTGGTTGTGTATTTTTAGGATTCCATTTTTCTTCAATCAGAATCGTTATAAATTACCTTATAAAATACGTTGTGAATCCATATTGAGAGGGTTATTGAAAACCACACGTTTGTAATAATCTAAATTTATTAAAAAAAGTAGATAATATTGTTCTTATAGCTTGTGGTGTTATTAATGTTCAAAATTATTTAATAAAATAATGGGTCAGTTCTTCACAAATTAAATTTTTTTAAATACTGCTTTTTTCCAAAAGACAGGTAATCTTTTTCAGTATATCATCAACAAAACTAGCGTATTTTATATGTTTTGAAAGAAATTATTTTATTTGATTCAAAGTCCGGATCAGCTCTAACAAATATCGCTTTTTTTACCAATGAAGTGCATGTGCATTTGAATCTGATGTAAACATTTGGAACCAATATTACCTGCTTCATCAAAATAAGTTTTTCTTGTTCTTTTCAACATTGGTGATTTAATTTCCACTACACATTCATCATAAATAGCATTTGGAGAAGCTGCTTTAATTGGGCAGTCTGTTTTTTTTTTTAAATTAGGTCCGACATTTTATTTTATTAACACAAAAATTTTGTAAGTTATTCAAAATAAATAAATTCTACGCGAGGCACGTAGATTTGAGGCGTAGGTACATAGATCAGTTTAGTTTTTGCATTTACACTTCGATCAACCGGGCTTGGGCCTGGGTTTTCTTGTTTTTTTTTAGTTTTCTATTTCTTATTTCCTGATATTTTTATGGACTAAGGATACAATTTGACCGCTGTGCGCAATTTACCTCTGCAGAGACTTAATCCCCTGGCTGCAACTACCTGACGAACCCTTCCCAAATTTGGGAAACTTCTTGACCACTGTGCGCAATTTACCTACGCCCGTTCTTTTCATGATCTAAGAAGCTGACCTGACCTGAGATGGGATAATGACAATAAAGCCATAAAAGTATTAGCCGTGACAGTGTCGTATTTATTTTGTTGACGAGTAATAAATTATTACCTGAAAACTATAAGACTTTTGGGTCATTCTTATTAGAAATTGACTTAGTACTTTTTCTTTTAGTTATAATGCGGCTTTGCACGGTAAATTCGAAAAGTTTCATGGTTTTATTACATCTCAAGCCTAAGTCAAGTCAAGTCAGTTCCTTAGATCGTGAAAAGAACTATAAACTAAGAGCGGCCGTGCAGAGCTTCGTTTCACTTAGACTACCCCGTATAGTTTAACTTTGGGGTGAAAAAAAATATATGTAATGTAATAAGATTCCCACTGACTCTTAAGTGTGAGTACAAACAGCATCTGTTCCGAATTAACTGAATTTTCCTCATAGAGTGCTCGCTGTGTTGTAGTAGCGAAGCAGTTATAATGCGGGCAAAATAAAAAGTAATATACGAGCTCCATTATTTATTTTCTCTCTCGTTCTAGAGTTGAATTTAGCGCGGCGCGATATTATCACCCCCTCACACTTCGGATACCTCCCCAAGTTCCTCTCAGCAGGCGCTAAGTGTGTTTCGAGATCAAAGCCCATGAACATCATCACGTCATGAAGTATATGAAGTATACAACGATCCTACTTATTATTTGCGAATTTACGCAACGCATAATATTTTCTTTCCGATTTATTTTGATTTTTCTATACAGGGTGTATGAAAGTTAATTTTATAAGCTCTGGACTAAACCTCGGAGAGTGGAATTCGCCATAAATTGATCATTCGTTAAAGTTAAATTAAACGCCATCAGCTTTCAAGTGGAACAAAAGCAAAAGGATGAGTGCTGGAAATATTTTGTAAAAAAGGTAGAACGTGTCGCGGGACACACGGTAGGAACTTTAGTAGTTCCTTTTAAGCAAAAATTATGTAATACATCTGACGTTATAGATAAACAATTTGCATATTCCTCGGTGGTCGAGTAGTAAGCAAACCAGACTCTCACGCGGTAGACCCGGGTTCGATTCCAAGTGAAGAAGTTTTTTTTATTGTTTATTTTATTTTTAAATAATTATTCTGCTTGATATTAATAACGACAACAGGTAGACGTTTGAGATGTTTAGCAGAATATTCATTATTATAGATAATGGTACGGTACCCTTCATGAGGGAGTCCGACTGGCAACATCTACTTATAACAGCATCGTATATTTAAAAAGGGAAACCGTAGCATTATACAAATTGGACATTCAAGAACTGTACGTTTACCATAAAAAAATTAGTGGAAACATAAAATTGAATTGTTAAATTTTTAATTTGAAGTTATATCACGGTTTATAGAAATGTTTATTTTCTAGATTTTATCTTAAGTGGGTCGTAGAAAAAAAATGATGTTCGACTCGTGTGGATTGTCCATATCGCACTTGAACGATTGAGCACTTCGCCTACGGCGTCGTGCTCAAACTTCGTCCCCGTGCGATATGGCCATCATATCCACACTAGCTGCACAAACTACTATTTCCATATCAAAATATGCCCTTTTACATGTAAAAACGCAAAAAAAATTATGGAAATAATAGTAAAAATTTATCCGAACAAATTCAAGTAGATCACCAGCACTGCGAATACCAGCTTTGCATAGCATCGGTGGTTCAGTGGTAGAATGCTCGCATTGCACGCGGGCGGCCCGGGTTCGAATCCGGGCGGAGAGAGAGACTAAGGAGGTACAAGCACGCAAGCAAGGCACATAACGAAGCAATGTAACATAACGTAGCGTAACGTAACGCGTAACGGTCAGATCTTTTGCGTCGCGACCCCTGGTCGCTCAAACATAACCTGGTGTAAAGAACTAAAGTTCCAAAAATAAATGTCTTCTTTGGTATCCTTACAATGAAATTCTCTAGATACCATAATTTATTGTATTGTTTAATAACATTTTATTACCAAACCAATTACATACGTTTAAAAGGAGAAAAAAAGACCCGAATCCTAGTAATCCATCAATAAGTTTTTTTTTTCGAGTACCGAAAGCCGTTATTCAACCGAATCGGAGATACTACGTGCAAAAACAGATGAAGTCTTGAACAATACTAAATTTTAAATGATGTATTGTCTAGTGGGCGCTGGACCAGTTGCCGGAGCCCGATCGGCGTTTGTCTCTGGGTGGTCTAAACAATCTTTTGACTGACAGGTGCCAGTTGACAATTGTACTTTTCGTATTGCTCTACACGGTATCGGTAACCTCTTAGAATACGAAAACACACAAATTTGTTTCTCTGCTGGCTAGAAATTTTTTTTTTATTTAAAATGATCAGGTTTGTTTCAATCATTTTTAATCTTATCTGAATATAATGATCTCAATGTTGACGAAAATGGAACTTTGAATTTGTCATCAGGGTACTCATGAAATAGTCTTGTTAAATACCATTCGGGCATCTAATTTTTTCTTTTACTATTTCGCTAGAGTAAATTGATAACTGACAAAATTTGAAGGTTTTGAACTGGCAATTTTTTGTCTTGTCGCTGCAATTTTTTGACGTTTAATATATCAAATCTATGTGTATAAAATTCTATCACTCTGTGATCAAATTCAATATAAAATCTGTGTTAGTGGTTTCTAAGGAAACTAAGTTGTTTATTTATTTATTTAACTGTCTAAAAATTATTAAAACTGTTTCAAAAATTTAAATAAGTATTATAAACATGAATAATACAAGATTTGGAAATAATTCAATAAATGAAATAGAGAGTACAATTAAGCAAAATACAATAAAGACACAAAAGTCTGGAACAGTTTAGAATGTTTCTGGACGCACGTAATTATACGTTAGAAAAGGATACCTACTTCTGAACAAGTTATAGCAAAAATTCTTGAAGATAATGTTTTAACATGAAAAAAAGAGATGGAACTGATTATACCATGGAGCTACTATTAAGAGGAGATGACACAGTCGACTATCTTATAATAGGAAAGTGGTATCACATGAGTGACATTGTAATGTGAGCAATATGGCGTCGTCGGCAGAGCCGAACTATTTAAATTTTCAATCAATAAACATATATTCACTAGTGAAATTGATAATATAGAAACACTGTAGGTATTTTGTTGGCTGCCAAGAACCTCTTTTTACAAATATCAACAACATATCTCTTATTGATGGAGTTCTAAGAAATCTACAATCATTAAATACAATATGAAGTTGAATAAAACTTATTGAAGCACAAAGAAATATATTCCAGTACAGTCCTTTCGATTGTTTACTAACCTATAATATGTTGTTCCTGATGATTTTTTCGTATTTACACTGTCTCTACTTGTACAACTTCGTGAAGCACAAGAAACCATTATTGTTCAATTATTAAAATAGAAAAAAACGACACTAACAAAAAGAAAATCCAAAAATACCCAATTCACATCCACAAAACAATACTAATGTCAAGTTGACAGAGAAGTGGAAGTAAAATGGCGAAACCGATACCACTTTTATGATAGGCGTAGCGACTCCTCTCAATACTAGCTCCATGGATTATACTGAAGCTAGTGTGAAAACACTTTGGAATACGACTGCTCAAATGGTTCAGGAAAAATATTTTCTAGAATTTAACATCAAAATTGATCCATTTAAAGATATTACCTATAAATTTGCTAGATTGGCCAGGGATACAAAACGTAAAAAGCTTCAGGCTGAACCTGAAACCAGAAAAAGAAGTTCTAACGCGTTTACCAAAGAAGAATTAATGGAAATGGTAGAAAGCTATTCTGAAGATAATCCTGATGGGTTACAAAAAAAGTTTTTTCATTTATGTTCGTTCGAATTAGCATGGCGTGGAAATGAAGCTGCTAATTGTGATATTAATTACTTTAAAAAAGGATATGATAATAAAGGTAATTTTACTGGCAGGGTGGAATATAATCCAATCTTTTCCAAAACGACACAAGGGTGATCAAAAGCTTTATCTGGCAGTAAGTGGCTGGTGGGAAATAATGCTAACAACAATTTGTGTCCCATTCGTTTATTTTTAAAAATTATTGAAAAAAGAGGATCCAATCCTTATCTAACAAAAACAAGATTATTTTTAACAGTACATCCAAATTGGGAGAAAGGAATATGGTACAAAAATTCACCATTAGGAATTAATACAATTTCAAAGTGGACGAAAATATCGGCAGAATCAATTGGTATAGACACAAAAAAAATGAAAATAACCAATCATTCACATAGAGCTTCTGCAATATCTGCATTAGCAAAAGAAGGAGTTGGTGAACAAGAAGTAACTAAGCTTACAGGACATTATTCTGCCAATTCTTTGAAACCATATTTACAATTAAATGAAGAACACCATTTCCATCTTATAGAGAACCTTCGAGAAAATAAAAATAAAGAAAAGGAATCCTCAGTTTCTAACTTAAATTCATCACAGGTTATGATGCAAAACAATCCCCAAAATAATGCTACAACGTACAATTATAATAATTGTACTTTTTACATAAATAAGTAATTTTTTTTCATAATGTTATTATTTTTTTGGCTTTGTATAATTGAAGTTTGCAATAAATAAAACGTTTAAACATATGATTTTTTAGTTTTTCTCTCGTGAAATAGTCATGTCGAATACCACTCAATTAAAAATTTTTTGAGGTAAAATTTTTCTCTTGTATTCAAGTTTGTTGCTGACGACTCGTGGTTTTGTTAAAAATGTCCAAGCAACAAACTTTCATGACAATCGAAAAATATTGCCTACAAAATTTTCACTCTCGTGGTATTATATTATATGAAAAAATCGAAAAAACACAATGCAAAGTGATATTTTTAAAACAAAATGCATTCTTGCAAGTGCAAAAATATTACTTAGCAACGTATTTTTTCGATTTTTTTCGGAAAAATTAGATGCCCTTATTATATTTCTTACGAAAATAACGTTTTTCGTGTATATTTTTTCCCTTCAATTTGGCAGAAAGAGAGAACTTTTATTCCTCCTTAAGAATTCTAAAGAATAGTGACATATCACAGCAACATCTATCAAGAAAATGTGACGCGCAGCCTACGGTGAAGACCACTGGAATTTATTATATTTTACAAACAAAAACTGGAAGATGAAAACAGTTGCAGACAAAATGTAAACTTGAGGAGATAGGATTTTTTTTTAATCACAATTAGAGCACGTTACTAAAGCCACTCGCACAGGTACAGTAAAGTATACAATAAATATATTGACGAAAAACATTCCTCATATCAACAGATCTCTTACAACTCTGAATAAAAATGAAACACCAAACAAACTAATTAGAAAAGCTTTTCTGGATATAATATATCGAAATGAATACGATTTGGTACTTTATATTGATGCCTTGAAAAATGAAACAGGAGTTGGTTGCGCCATAACAACATTAGAATCTCCAATTTTCTCTTCCATAATATCATCAACTTGTACGGTACATACCGGCGAACTCTATAGTATATTTCAGGCTTTCAAACATATTTCCGCTCCCAATAAAAATGTCTGCATATGTACAGACTCTCTTGCCTCTATACATTCCATGAAAGATATATTCAGTGACCATCCTCTTGTACAGAGTATCCATGATACCTACCAACTTTTTCCCAAAATATACCATCTCATATTGGTATAAGTAATGGGAAACGAACTTGCTGATCAACTAGCTAAAAAAGCCACAACTTTGATCTATGATGCAGATAACATCCAAATTGCATCCGATCTCAAGCAAGTCATCAAGCATAAGGTCAAAAGTCTATGGTAAGATCATTGGAACGCCATCCCGACAAAACTACTAAACATCCAACCTTCATTAAGCCACCCTTACTATATTGGAGCTTCCAGTCTCTCAAGACAAGATCTAGAGGTGCTGAGAAGACTTAGAATAGATAGGAAATTGAAAATGATGAAAATAGCTTTAGACCTTAACAAGACTTGTGTAAAATCCTTGATTATATACACAATTAGTCTCTATACTCAAAGGTAAAATTGACAGTAAATCTGTAAAAATTCACTAAACTTTCATAATTAATAAGTTATATCGATACATTGACATTTACAAATGGAGAAAAAGTCAAAATATTAATATATTTATAAAATATACTAACCAATTTATCTCCAAATCCGTCCAGTCTAATCCTTGCACATATTTCAAAAAATATATATAAATTCGACTATAAAATGAATTGATTTAATTCTATTTTATGTCTTAAATTTTGTTTTTAACAATAAAACCCTTGATTTTAGATAAGAAATCTCATTTGTTGTGAGCCGTCAGTCGATCTATTACATCTGCCTGAAAATGTCATAAATTATAACCTACTAGACACTGGACTGCCCAAAATAACTTTCTGACACACGACGGATGATTGTAAAAACAGTGACGGATTAAGGAGATATTTTATTGGTGTCCTGTGAAGATTCTTTGGAAACGGTGCTTTTTAAATTTTTTGCCGTTCTAATTGAAAAATGTTTATTTCCCAGTCCAAAAACCCAAGGCTTTTTATAGCAAATTTCAAGCAGCCTTTTCAAAACTTGTAAAAATTTCTCAAATGTACTATATAAAATAATTATTTCGGGCTCCAATGTTCCAGCACTCTGTGAGCATGAGACCAGTATTTATTAATAACACGGAAATGGATTAATTTTTAATTGGGGCACTTTTTGGGGAAAAATTACGAAATGAGGGCTTGTGCTTATGCAATTGAGCACAACCCAATCGAATGAATGAGAACTTGTGGGCGCATGTGTGGATCTATTTTTTTTTTCAATTAATATTAGCTTTAAAGTTATACATCGGAAACTTAAAAAAAGTACCAAAAATAGTTCTTGGTTTTCAAATGACAAAGCCAACTTAGAGAAAACTCAAGTCAAAAAATAAGTAAATTTTTTTTCAAAAAAACTTCTCAACTATTAAGAAATTAATATCAGTCCTGCACTGTAGCTTAAGCCCTCATAAAAGCGAAAAGGTCCTATATTGTACGGTCTACCTATGTGTATACCACCATGAAGAAGATGAAAGACAAGTTTGCTATCTAAATTAAAATTAGGAGATGTAGTGTTGTTTCGAGATAGCAATCAAATTGGGAATGTTTGAGAATTTAACCAACAACAAACGGCCACGTGGTTTCGTAGGAACACCTGGTTTTAAATGTTTAGTTAATTGATGAGAAATTAGTAGACAATATAGTTTTATATATTTGCTTGGTTAATAAAATAGTCAAATTTCAAGGAAAAATGGATTTAAGATTATAAATAATAAAGTAAAATTTAGGATGGAACTTTCAGAGTCTTCTGAAATAAAAGCAGACGTTAGAGAAGGAGAAGACCTTTTCCCATTATTGTTCAACTGCGTCTTGGAGTACTCAATATTGTAAAAATGAAATATTTGGCTACCGCTAACGCCTGGGTATGAAGCACCAGGTCAAAAACACGCTAAATTATACCTTTAAAGCCGTCCGCCCAAACTGTCACACGACCTACTATGTCAAAGTCGAAAAATGACGAGGATGATGGTGGGAATGCTGACCGGAAATTGTAGGCTGAGGAAACATATCCACACAATTGGCCTAATAGATGACAGCCTATGTAGGTTCTGCCAGGAAGAAGACGAAACCGCGAAGCACATTTTCTGTGAGTGCGAAGGCCTAGCTCATACTCGGAGGAAAAAAACCGAGGGCAGAGAGCTACTCAAGGGAGGCAGTATCCAGGCTAAAAGAATAAAGCTAGATATCGAGCTCTAAATATGGGGAGGACCACAATAGATCTGCAAAGGTCGCAGTGGGATAGAACAAAGAGCCACACCAATTCTAATCTAATCCCAATCTAACGCCTGGGATGAATTGGGGAGAGAGCCGAAAATGATTTTAAACGTATTAAAAAGTGGTTGGCGTATAAATTTAGATAAAACAAACTAAAAGTACTTCCTCCTGGTATAAAAAGACAAGAATATGTTACTTAAACTAAACTTAATAAACAATGACATAAATAAAGGAAAAGTACATGTATACTTAGTAGCCCTAATTATTGCTTGCATACGGCGTTGCATCCCACTAATGAGCTCACGAACTGCATTCTGAGGAATATTCTCCCATTCTTCTTGAAGAGCTACACGAAGCTCATTTAGTGTGGTTCGTGCTATAGCACGACTTCTAACACGTCTGCCTAACATGTCCCACACATGTTCTATAGGATTTGCGTCCGGAGAACATGCTGGCCAGTTCATTTTTTCAATGCCAACTTCTGTCAAGTATTCACTGACGCATCTCGCTGAATGAGGTCTAGCGTTGTCCTGCATCAGGATAAAGTTATCGCCAATAAATGGAGCGAATGGAACCACCTGATATGCCAAAACTTCCTCAATATACCGTTGTGCAGTCAGTGAGCCCCCATTGATAAACACTAATTCCGTAGAGGCTTCACTTGATATGCATGCCCATACCATTACGGAACCTCCGTTATGACTCAGCCTAGGGCTAAAAGCACATTCTTGGAATCGTTCCCCATTTCGTCTCCATACTCGTTTTCGTCCGTTTTATAGTCCAGTCATTACGTCGGAAAAATCGGGAAATAAATGAAAATGAACCGAGAAAGCCAAATTTTGGATATTACGTGGGGGATGGCAAGAAAAGCTTAAGTTCAAATTGTCGACCAAAATAACCTTGTGCAATTTCCGCCATCTTGAAAAAACCCTCAAATTCAGTTTTTTCATCATAACTCGGTTCCCCGTTGAGATACGAAATTTTTTATATAATACTTTTTTGTTGCTCTTCTCGCAATCTACAATTAAGGTCGCAGAATTTTTCACGTATCGATCGTCGTTTTCGAGATATCGATCAAAAATATCAAAAAGTGTGGAGCTGCTTGTGGCTGCAGGAAAGCAGGAATCCATTGCTCCGTTATTTGCCTGCACTGCAGTGGACAGTCGAAATTTTATTCAACGACGATCACGACGATGATTACGATTTTTCGACCGTCACAACATCATTTCCTGCGATTGAAGAGGTTTCACGACTCGAAGAGTCTACGGAGGAGGAACTTGAACAGCCAGGACCATCCAAACGACGAAAAACGTGTGAAAAAAATTACCACTTGTAATCATTATGTTTGCTGCATAAAAATTATTTCATCAATAAATTTTATGTATTTCACTTCTAATTTGGCTGGTTTAATAAAAAAACGAATTTGTAGGTCTGGACACGCTCTACAAGTTTTATTTCAAACATTTTTCGATCTCTTTCACCAGAAAAAAGTAAATAGCGAAAAAAAAAATTCTCCCCAAATTTTTGATATTTTTGATCGATATCTCGAAAACGACGATCGATACGTGAAAAATGCTGGGACCTTAATTGTAGATCGCGAGAAGAGCAACAAAAAAGTATTTTATAAAAAATTTCGTAAAAATTTCCGAGTTATGATGAAAAAACTGAATTTAAGGGTTTTTTCAAGATGGCGGAAATTGCACAAGGTTATTTTGGTCGACAATTTGAACTTAAGCTTTTCTAGCCACCCCCACGTGATATCCAAAATTTGGCTTTCTCGGTTCATTTTCACTTTTAAATGTATATAATGACTGGATTATTATGAATGTAGCGAGAACCTGGACTCATCGGTAAAGAGTATATTACTCCATTGCATAAGATTCCAATTGCTATGTTCACGAGCAAAGTGCAATCTCGCTACCCGGTGACGTGGAAGTAACTTAGGCCCAGTTGCTGGCCTAAAAGCTTTTAACCCAACCTCATGCAATCTTCGGCGAACTGTCCATTTACTTACATTTTTACCACGAACCTCCAGAATTCGATTTCTTGTCTGTACTGAAGTCAAATGACGATCCCTTAGAGAATTTAGTACAATAAATCTGTCATCTCGAGCGGTAGTTACCCGTATTCTACAACTACCAGGCCTTCTTGTGTTTCTTCCAGTATCGTCAAAACGTTGTAACACCCTTTGAATGGTTGAACGACTAACATTGAGTAATCGTGCCACATATCTTTGGCTTCCACAAGAGCTACTGCTTTAGCACAATCTTCAGCACTTAAAACCATAATTAAGACTTTAAAATTGTCAACGTTGATATTGACAATATTAACATTAACAAAAAATTGCCTAGCAACCGCCCAACAATTGAAAACACTAAGCTCCTTTCGAATTGCATGAATGAAATATGGAACTTTTGAATTTGAATTTTCCAAAATGTTCTTTTTTTATGTAAAACGAGAAAATACACATGTATTCCAACTTTTTGTATTTAGAAGGAAGTCCTTAGTTGATAAAGAATACAAAATATGATTTAAAAACCAAAATAATAACCAAATTAAGCCGATTTTGAAAAAATAATAGGTGGCCCGTTTTTTCTGCCAATATCCCGTTTAGTTGTAATAAAACTTACTTACCCAGTTTTAATCATATAACTATCATTGCAATTACCGCTATCAAGCTGTAAAAGTGGCAAAAATCAATTTAAAATTTTTTTCTACTGAATATTTTGGTAGAGAACTGAAAATTGGGAATTATTAAATATTTGCAGCATTCCCTACATATACGTCAACAACAAAAAGATGAAGTTAGTCGCTTTCTGATTAGATGATCGATAGTATTAGAAAAAAAATATTATTTTCCCCATAAATGAATGCTAATGAAGGTTATTCGTTGAACTCTAACAATTTTAGTTGTCGCTGCATACTGTATTTACATTAAAATTCACCAGAAAATTTTAAAAATAAAATCACCTCACTATAACGTATATTATTTCAAGAGCCGTACAATAAACACAAAAATTGTAATTATGCAAATGTTGATGCGATGCTACATTAAACAGAAACTGATTTTGTATAAAAATCGATAGACGTGTGCGTATAAATTTTCTAAATAAAGACTATAGAAACAAACTTTGTACGTGCACCTGGATTCAAGGAATACGTAAACTTCTTAGATGATAGAAAAATATTCACAGTTACCGCTAAATTTCTCACTTACGACAAACGTTTCCTTTTATTTTACAATTTAAAAGCCAAAATGGTTATGTTGATTAACAATTTTATTGAATACCACAACAAAGAAAAAGAAGAGTAGACTGCTTACCGAGTAGGAGAAGCCTATCTTTCCTGGACGACGATGAAGATTGCAACACAGTCCAGGAATACAAGGTAAACATTCTATTTTTCCGCAAATCGCTCAAAATTCGACAGATATTAATTAATTTTGAAAAAATCGCCAATAATTAGTGTTGCCGCGAGACGAGACGAGATAAGGCCTTTTCTCATCTCGTCTCGTCGAGAGAGGGCGAGACGAGACGAGAGACTACCTTCTCTCGTCTCGTGTCGCTTCTCTCGTGATTTAAACCAAATATAGTAAAAACTAAGCTAAATTTTAACGCGTTGAGGTTAGGTTCTATCATATTTGACATAAATTATGTGCAATATATGTGAAATATAACAGAATCTCACCCAAATGTGTTAAAACTTTGCTTGGTATATACTACAGGGTAGCCCATTAGTGCGACAAAGGTCAGTATCTCCTGCACCAATAAAGATAGCAGGAAAACGTTTGACGAAGCTTATTAAGGGTTAAGAGGTGTCTGTTATAAAATTATTTTTCTCTATAAACGGTGCTCCAAAAAAACAGCACGGTAAAAAATTTCTATTTTTTAAATAGAACACCCTGTATTTTTTTAAATCTTCAGATTCTATCCGCTATCTTTAATGGTATCGGATATATTGACATTGGTCGCACTAATGAACCATCCTGTATATCAAATATGAGAAAGGTAAATTCAGATAGTAGCAAAAAAATAAGATATTTTATTTAAAAAAAAACCGACGATGCTGGGAAGTTTTGCATCGCATTATATTTGTTCTTAAAAACCCAAGTGAAGTGACTTTTATTTTTTAAGTTCGTACCTACTATTTTCTCACTTGGAGTTACTTTTTATACATCATTATAAATCAACCTTTTTTGTATCTAGGTACCTATCTGTAATATATTTTTTAGTTCATTAGTAAATTTTATGTTAACTGTTGCAATATTTTTTCTGACTCTTTAGATAAAAATTAATTATTAAAATTGGCGTTTTATTATTTTTGAAAAGATTGCATTTTTCACCGTACTCTTATTCCGCATTTATACAGTGTGGTCATTTGAATGTGCAACTACAATGATGTACGTTTCAACACAAATTATAGATAATCAGGAAATATTTAGAAATATATTCAGTACCTACGCCTATGGTTGATAATATTTTTTCTGTTTTCTACCTCAATTTCATTCTATCTCAAGCAAAAATTGAGATAATATTTAAAAAAGCCATAAGCCTACTAATAATATTTTGAAAAATGTCCACGTAATGTATAATTTGTGTCGAAACGTACATCATTGTATGTGAGGTAATTGGTAATATTATGTACTCAAAAATTAATATGAAAAAATCTTGGTCCGTATTTAAAAACATGAAGTTGACCATGATATCTCAGAGAATTAAGTGATATAAAAAAAGGTAGAACGTGTCGCGGGACATACGGTAGGAACTTTAGGTAGTTCCTTTTAAGCAAAAATTATGTAATACATCTGACGTTATAGATAAACAATTTGCATATTCCTCGGTGCATATTCGAGTAGTAAGCAAACCAGACTCACGCGGTAGACCCGGGTTCGATTCCCCGTGAAAAAGTTTTTGTTTATTGTTAATTTTATTTTTTTCTGCTTGAAATTGATAATGACAACAGGTAGACGTTTGAAATATTTAGCAGAATATTCATTATTATAGATAATGGTACGGTACCCTTCATGAGGGAGTCCGACTGGCAACATCTACTGATAACAGCATCGCATATTTAAAAAGGGAAACCATAGCATTATACAAATTGGACATACAAGAACTGTACGTTTACCACAAAAAAATTAGTGGAAACATAAAATTGAATTGTAAACTTTTCAATTTAAAGTTATATTACAGTTTATAGAAATTTTTATTTTCTAGATTTTATCCTTAAGTGGGTCGTAGAAAATATATGTTGTTTGACTCGTGTGGATTGTCCATATCGTACTTGAACGATTGAGCACTCTGCCTACGGAGTCGTGCGATATGGCCGTCATATCTACACAAACTACTATTTCTATCAAAATATGCCCTTTTACATTCAAAAACAACCTGCCAAATTTCAAATCAATTTATCCATCCATTTTAAAGTTATCGAATTAAAACATTCGAGTTTTCAAAATTTCAACACCCTGTATTTCGAAAAGTAAATGTGCTAGACCCCTTAATCCTCATATAATTTTGTCCAATTTTACGAGAGGAATCTACATGCAAACGTTGTAATCACCCTTAACGTTCGAGATGCTTATACCATTTTTTGCGCGATCGTATTGAAATAAATTCCGAATAAAATAATTTAAGTTTCTTCGAAATTAACGAAATGTCAAAAGTGATATTAATACTTCTCGATCAGTTTAAAATATATTTTGCATTTGGGTGAAATTGTTTTTATGCTATTTATTACTTTTCGACGTCTGAACGGTAAGTAAATCACTTACCGACGTGTTAAACTTAGAAACCAGTAAACACAACCTACCGTCCTGACAACCGATGCTGTAAATAAACAAAAAAGATCAATCGCGCAAAAAAAATTATGGAAATAATAGTAAAAATTTATCCGAACGAATTCAAGTAGATCACCAGCACTGCGAATACCAGCTTTGCATAGAATTTTGATGTAGCATCGGTGGTTCAGTGGTAGAATGCTCGCCTTTCACGCGGGCCTGGGTTCGATTTCCGGCCGAAGCATATGAATCGCTGCTTCGTAAACGAGAGAGAGACTCAGGAGAGAGCACACGCACGCAAGCAAGGCACATAACGAAGCAACGTAACATAACGTAACGTAACGGTCAGATCTTTTGCGTCGTGACCCCCGGTCGCTCAAACATAACCTGACGTAAAGAACTAAAGTTCCAAAAAAAGGTAACGGTAGTTTACAAACATTAAAAGAATACAAACATTTTATTTCAAGAACGTTGTCCTAAAATTAAAGCCTTTCGAGTTGAGAGGAATTAATTTTAGAGGTTTTTAACAAATCTCAGGAAGTGAAAACAATTTTACAACGCGGTTAGTGAATATACAAACATTTTTATTGTGATAATTTCAAAAATGTATGCCTATTACGAGTTGTTTGACTACACATAATTCTATCCAGTGTTAAAACGTCATAATAATAATAGGTTTGCAGTCGAATAACTCGAAAACCGTTAATCCAAATATAGACATTATATATATTTTTGCAAAGAGGAATAAAAGAAGATTTCAAAAATCTCAAAAAATATAACGTTTTTTGCTCGAGAGGGATCGAGAGAGACGAGAATTTCTCGACAAGAGAGGGTACTTCTCTCGTCTAGTCTTGTCAGACGAGAGAAAATGGGTCTCTCGTCTCGTCGAGTGAGGGCGAGACGAGACGAGAGGCGGGAATCTCTCGTCTCGGCGGCAACACTACCAATAATTTTATTCAATAAATTTTATTGCTGCTCGAAAGTAAAATTATAAGTGATGAAGAATTACCGACAAAGAAAAGAAAAAATTTAAATACGTCAGCGTCAGAATTAACTGGGAAAATCACCAAAAACTGTATATTGAAAGAAAACTCTCTCAGAGAAATAATAACTGGATGTAGGTACAACTCTCATTCCCTTATTGTACCTGATGATATAGAGACACTGATTTTTGCCTGATTTTGCAAAAATCGATAGCACAAGTCACTAACTATAAATATTCAGAGGTGTCCTTAGACCAAAAGCTTACATATTGACAAAGTGGTCTCAAGAATGAGTAGTTTATACGTCATCCTTGGACAACTGTATAATAGTACTTCCCTGAAGGTATCTATTAAAATTAGCTGCCTATTTTGGTCTGGTGCACTAACTTTTTGGGAAAAATCTTCACGGAGGGCTTAGAATGAAAAGAAAAACAGAGATATTGCTTTCACCATAAAGCAACATGCAGAAGTTTATTTAAATCCTTATAAATTTAAACACTGCATGTCTATATATTCCTGCGTATATTAGAAATTAAGAATAAAATCGGCCAAGTGCGAGCCGGACTCGCGCACGAAAGGTTCAGTACCATTATCTATAATAATATAACTCAATGTTCTTTGAATAGAACAGAAAAACATCATCTAACTATAAAAGTTCATGAGATACAATCTGGTGACAGGCGGACAGACAGACAAACAGATTGACGGACAGCGAAGTCTTAATAATAGGGTCCGTTTCTTACCCTCTGGTTACAGAACCCTAAAAAGCAATATACAGGGTGTTCATTTCAGGACTTCCCACCCTAATTTTCTCGAAATGTGTGTATTTTAAAAAAAATCCTGGGACACGTCAACAAATATATCGAAGGGGACAACTTTTTATCATAGAGGTAAAGCGCCCCCTTTCACCCCCCGTAAGGGGGAGCTGCCAACTTCAAAATCTTAAATGGAAAGAGGTATCGAGTTATACCTCATTTTAAAGGTCTTTTTAATTTCTACACGTCGGTTTTTTGTTTTTTTTTTAATTGATCAATTCGTTGTCGAGATATTTAGGAAAATCTATTTGCTGCTTCGTTCCATTAAAATAAAAACTGCAACTGTTTATTCTCATTCCTTTTACTTCAAAACTAAATTACAATATTGTACACAGATTTTCAATTTAATAATTGCTCAAAATGTTGCCCATTGTTGGACAAACAATGGTATAACCGCTGTTAAATGTCCCCATAGAAAAAAATCACAAGGTGGTAGATCTGGGGACCTAGCTGGCCACTCTATAGGTCCTCTTCGCCCTATCCATTTACCGGGAAATACATTGTTTAACCATTGACGGACCGGAAGCACATAATGGGGGGAGCTCCATCTTGCTGAAAATTTAACTCATTTTCGTCAAGAAAGTTGTTGCCATCTCTATCCAGTTGATTTTCAATTGCTTCGGTAATTAACGGATTGATCGTATTTTCTAGCATATTCAAGTACATCTCACCATTTAGATTTCCATTTATAAACAATGGACCAATTACTTGATTTGACCTAGTATACCGGCCCATACATTAATTTTTTGGGGATGCTGGGTATGCCCTTCGACAAATACATGGTCATTTTCATTGCTCCAATATCTGCAATTATGTTTGTTGACAAAACCATTTAAATAAAAAGTACACTCATCAGTGAAGTAGATATTTTTTAAAAATTCGTTATTGTTATTAATAATTGTAGTCATTTGTTCACAAAACTCAATTCGTCTTCACTTAACTCTTGACATACTTTCATTTTATAGGGATGGAATTTATTAATTTTTGTAATTTTGTGGACAGAGCCTAAGAAAATTCCAGTTGCAGCAGAAATGGTACGTAACGGAGTATTAGGATTCATACCAAAATAACCTATCACTTCAATTTGAGTGGCTTCATTCAAAACTCTTGGCTGATCATGTTTTAAATTTGTAACAGATCCTGTTTGAGTAAATTTGGCGATTAGATTTAGGACATATCTATGAGAGGTGTTCTTATCTGGGTGCCTTTCGTTAAATATTGCAGCAGTTCGTCGAGCACATTGGTTTTCGGTGCCGTAAATTAACACTATTTCAACTTTTTCAGCTAAAGTGTAAACCA